>ML739075.1:18191-119597 GCA_009193565.1 Aspergillus coremiiformis | reverse complement strand
TTTTTTTTTTTTTTTTTTTTTTTTTTTTTTTTTTTTTTTTTTGTTTTTTTTTTTTTTTTTTTTTTTTTTTTTTTTTTTTTTTTTCGTAGTCGCTTCTCGGGGTTTTCTTTCTTCTTTGGAATATTTTTTGGTTTTTTTTCTTTGTTTCGTTGTCTATCAAGGAGAACAAAGAACGAACGAAAGTACGAATGCTTGATAAGATGGACATCCACTATATATATCTATATTAGTAGTGTATATATATTTTAAAAATATTGTAAAATATTGTAAAATATTGTAAAATATTGTACAAGATAATATAGAAGAAAATAGAAAAATAATAAACCCAACGTCTCCGTACCTGGTGGCAGCCCCTTTTTTTCCCAAGTGATATTCCACTAGAATAACCCTATTTTATACAAACCAAAAGCCAGAAAACTGTATCTTAAGACACTGGTTCTGGTCGGTGGAACCAGTGAGGCTTCTGGAAATCACTTGCAGGGGAGAGAACTTTCCAGTCTCCAGCACTTGCTCTGGACCTTCGCTGGCTTTCCCTCTTGTCTGGTTGACGCCTAAAGCTGGTGAAGCTCCACCGAACCACCCTGACTCAGAATGATCCGCGGTTTTCTTTCTTGGTCATTGAGTCGCTTGGGAACTCCGGTGGAGTGGATGAAACTTGAAAAATCAATTGGGCATCATTATGACCAGGAGTCGTGATATTAGAAAGGGGAGGTAAAGTCGCGCAATATCATGACTATATTTTCCCACCCGGAATCGAGATTTGTGCCTTTTTCACATCCTCAGCATTTCACAGGGAGAGAGAGAGAGAGAGAGAGAGAGAGAGAGAGAGAGAGAGAAGACAGGACAATGGTACTAAGCGCATCTGCCGTCCTGAAAGCCTCGCGAGGCGTTACGTCAAAGTCCAACGCCCAGTCATCGGGAACTGGGAATCGAAAGGATAGGAAAGTCGACCGAGCTACTACGGTGACATTGGCATCGAGCAAACCGCAAAACAATCTACGCGTCGTCTCGACGTCCCCGGCGTCCATGGAAGCCAGGCCCAACTGTGCTCCCCCGCCAACGGCATCCCAGCCCCAGGAATCGCGAGATGAGGCCGCCCTGACTACCTTTCCTCCCTTTTCCGTCGGCCCGAAAGACAAAGCCAGAAGATTTCTAGGGCTGCAGGGACCCGGAGAATCAGATCATGCGGCTCATCCAACCGGTCTGATCAGCCCTAAGTCGGAGGGGTTGGAATCGGTTGACAGACCTCGATCCACAGCAGAAGGGAAACCCTCCAAATCGGACTGGTCCAAGATCCTCTCCCCCTCCCGATTCAACGCTCGATCGAGCGAAGAATTATCTGTCAGCGACGATACGGGCATGCTGACCCCGATCACCGAGGTCCCAAGCGAGCCTTCGTCACCGGTCAACGGTATATCCAAAGTCGCCAGTGACTTGAAGCCTCCCCCGATCACCGAAGCGCCTCCTCCTACCCCCAAATCACCGCCAACGGAGAAGCCACCACCTCGACGTAGTGCGCCAGAAGAGCCGAAAACCCCCGTGGACATAGTAAAGAACCCTCAAATCCCGTCCCGCCCGTCCACCAGCAAACGGCGCCAACAACCCCCCAGTAAACTCAGTATCACCACCTCCAGCAGCACAATCGCAGACGAGAGCCCGCGACGAAGTGAGCGGACGCCAGAAAACAATCCCCCCGCGCCCCGCGTGAACCCCCCCCAACGCCTATCCTCTCCCTTCCACCCAGCACCCGAGAAGAAAGCCCAAGCCTGGGAAATGGAGACAATCGCAAGCGAAGACAGCTGGTTCCAAGACGACCCCGACAGCGACGAAAGCGCCTCCGAAGAAAGCGGACCCCGACGAACACCCCCCGGCCAAGTCCGGGCGCGATTAACAGTCGAAACAGTCGAATGCACATTCCAACCGCCCATCCAGACACCAGACCTCGAACAAACACAACGCGATAGCAGCCAAGGTCGCAGCGAATTCTTCCCCCCCTGGGCCGTCGGGAGCGAGGCGCTATCTCAGGGAACGAGGGGCCTCAGGAAATAAGACGGACGGGTTTATTTTGTAACATACATTACTCGGAATTTTCTTCAGTAGACGGTAATTATCTGATATTTGAGGTACTAATCCCGTATACTACTACTATATCCCGGACAATGCCATGAAACAACCGGATACACTACACAATCAGACCCCCAGCCGGCATTCCGTCTCGCTTTCAAGAATCAGACCCCCAAGCCTAATTTAGACCCAACAATCCTGGGATCCACGGATCGGCACCGTCGAAATTTCGAAATCGTATAAATGGAATTCTCATCTGAAACAGAAAAAGACCCACCCGCATCCCTCAAGATCCCTTAACTAGTCGACTGGGTTTCATTTGATCGGATTTGATTTCCGATCTGAGCGAATCGGGGCTTGGAATATGAATAGATTGTTTGCCGTTTATCATGCCCGGACTGGATGCACATGATCTCGGGTTGCCCTACTGATCAACTGGTTAATGTGACCGTGATGGATGGATGAAAACCAGCTGCAGATCATCTTTTCTGTCATGCTGGGAACGTCTATTTCAGGGTGGTATCGGGGATCGGGGATCCATGTGGGAAATCTAGGGAAATCGCATCTTAAGTTGTCGCGTGGAGGCGAATTATTGATGGGTTTTGCGGTGTCCCCTCACAGGTAGGGACTATTCTTCAGCCTGTTCAGGTTTCTACTAATTCGATGGGTTTGTTCTTTTTTTTTGAATGGTTCTACATACAGATACATATTCCACAGTCCAGTTAAGCATCCGATATTCGACAGATCACATCTGGCGAACATTATTGTCAATAAATGTGCGGGTTTTATTGCATGGTGGCTGAGATCTGGATTCTTGGCCGGAAACACTACTAATCAAGACCGTCAAGAAGCGCAGTTCTCCGGACTCCCCTTTCCTCCTATCCTACAGTCACGGTATCCGATTTCCGGATGTCAATGGACAGAGTCGGCATCCAGAACGTGACATTAGCCGAGGACGAGAACACCTCCGTACCGAAACTGAGGACGCCCAAATAGTCCGTCCTCGACAAACGGACATCTCCGTACGGGAGAAACAGATCCGAAATAAGCGGATAGAGATCGCCCGTGAAGCGTTCCGTGGTGTTGGACGCGAACCAGGTCAACACCTGCTGGCCCAGACCATTGCGGCCGGTGTACAAGTTACTGCGAGAAGGAATCAGCGGCGCGTTAAGTCGGCGAAGGGTTCAAGCTTACAAAATGGTGCCGTTGACGTCCTTCGTTCGAGCAATGCCGTTCGAGTAGCCGAAGGGTCGGGCGTTGCCGAATCCGGCGAACCAGACCATCATCTCGTATCTGGCGAGGGAGACGTTCTGCGCGGTTTGCGGGTCGGTGTCGAAGAAGAGGTCCAGGGCGACGTTGGTGTTGACGGCGTTGCTGGAGAGCTGGGAGATGTTTGTCTGGTTGGCTGGTGTGCTGCCTACGCTGTAGGTCCAGTGGATGTTGAAGTCGAGCTGTGAGATGTCGGCGAGGGCGACGGGTAGGACGTCGTCTACCATGATGTTTGGGAAGGCGTGCACGGGCTGGCGCGTCGGGCCTGGTTCGAATTGCCATGTTACGGAGAACGGGGGGGCCGTGGCTGTGGTTGGGTATGAGCCGTTTGCGATCGTCGTGATCTTTGGTCAGGTTAGTTTGGGTTCTTGGGGGGAGGTGATGGGACTCTCCTCGATCGTACTTACGTTCACGCATAACGACCCTGAGGTATCTTCTGTTACTCCCCATTGATTTGGGTTCACTGCGGTCGACAGTCAATATGTGGGAAGGGAAACAACCCTCACGAGATCAGTCACTGACAGGTATAGAGTTGTCCTTTGGATGGGGGGGAAATGGGATTGAAGAGATCGCAGTAGCGGGTATTCGAGATCCCATCGCGAGTGGTCCGGCCATTGTTATGAGAATCACTATGGAACAACGGGGGGAGTCCTGCTGCGTGTCGATGCGCTTCAATGCCCATCAGCGTTCCGACGGTGGCTGCAATCGGGAGGGCCAAAAGGCCGGCGTTGAGGAACCAGCGAAAGACCATGATCGCTGGATTCACAGTTGAGAAAGAATTCTTGGAGAGTTGGTTGGATCTTTGGGATTTTTTGTTGGTCGTCTAGGGTTGGGTTCGTAGGACAGTAGGACCGTAGACAGTAGGCAGTAGGCAATATATCAGCCACCAGACCCAGATCAAGCTCATTTAAGCTCGATCTTCCAAGAGAAAACATCACTAGTCTGTTTCACTACCGAGAAGGCCATTTCGTGAATTCCTACTACGATCGAGGGAGGCGTAGTGGAATTCCACTAGTGCCATTCGGCCTTATAATATTGAGAACAGAACTATTAAATCAGAAGACCTTTCGACCGAAATCATGTTGTACAGAATACTACTCCGTATACAGATCCAAGTTGTTCCCTTCATCGGGGGCCGACCACCTCGCAGGCTTCCTGGGTGGAATCAACATGTAATCCGTAGGGGCTTAGTAAATCTATATACGGAAGTATAGGACAGAGTAGTATGATTGAATCGTTCTAATAGACTAGCGGTAAATTGCCAACATATAATGAAGCATCATGCAGGAGACGTATCGTCTCGGATCCGTCAATAATGAAGATAGGAGATATCCTCCCCTGCAGCATTCAATAAATGGCACTAGCTCATCTGCATCATGCAAATTAAACATTCCCTCGCTCCATGGCTTTATGCGGCGTGGCCAGGATCTTGTATAGACCTGGCGTTGGGCGAGATAGGAGCGGTTCGGCTTTTGCAAAAGCCCTCTCGCCATGTATAAAACTCTCTGGAAGACCTGCTCCCAGGGGAGATGAGCTTCGGATCAGATCTCCTCAAGTACCTTTCGAGTACAGGGCGTGACTCGGGTCCATTGTCAAGATGGCTGGTCACCGTGATGAGGACCCGGAGAAACTCGTTGTCTCGAACGTCTATGAAGGTCGACACAACCTAGACAGTTTTGAATCCCAAGAGGAATTCTCACCAACCGGTGTGATGCCCATCCGGCCAGGTCATATCTCCTCGGATACATTCGATACGACGACATCGTTCGCAAGCACCCCTTCAGGCTCTTCCCCATCCTTGGTATTCCGTTTCTCTCTTTCTGTTCTGCTGCCTCGGCGAGTTCACACGCAGCTAACGGGTCTCGGTTCGATCCAATGTGTATAGTTCAAGGAACTCCGAGTGGATGAGCCTGGTGCGAGCCCCGCGAGCGCTCCGAATATCAGCATCCTCCATGGTCGCGATGATGCGGAAATCTGGAAAGGGTGGAAGCGAGCCGTCTACAGCGTCGCTCCGCTCCTGACCATCGTCAATACCGGGGTTTTTATCTTCTATCTTGCGCTACGCATCTACTGCATCGTGATGGCACAGAGATCGGTCGGTATCTATTATGGTGGAGCCTGGGTTTTTGTCATCATGGAGATGGCCGTGGCAATCCCCTCGCTGATCCACAACTGCTGGACCATCATGGCGTGGAAGAAGAGAACCAGACCGAAGTTCCGATTGACCGGAGATGAGGTTCCCACAGTCGATGTCGTCGTCACCTGCTGTGGAGAAGAGGATGCCGTTGTTCTTGACACCGTCCGTGGTGCGTGTGATCAAGATTATCCACGCAATCGATTCAGGGTGATTGTGCTCGACGACGCCAAGTCAGCGACTCTGAAAGCTGCCATTCATGATTTGGCAACACTCTATTCCAACCTCTTCTACATGGCACGAGAAAAGGTCCCCGGCAAACCACATCACTTCAAAGCGGGAAACCTCAACTATGGGCTCGACCAAGTGCAGTTCTTGCCTGGCGGAGCAGGCCAATACCTGGCAGCGCTGGATGCGGATATGGTGAGTAGTGGTTCCAATCCCCTGCCTCGCCATCGTGGACCTTCTTGGCTAAACGGGCCCTCGTGTAGATCCCTGAGAAAGATTGGCTGCGTGCTGTCCTTCCTCATCTCCTGGTGGATCGCAAGGTGGCCCTGGCATGTCCTCCACAACTCTTCTATAATACCCCAGCTGCCGACCCGCTCGGACAGAGTCTGGATTTCTTTGTACATATCATTGAGCCGATCAAGGACGCCCTGGGAGTCGCGTGGTGTACTGGATCAGGCTATGTCGTTCGGCGCGAGGCCCTTGAGGATATCGGCAACTTCCCTCTCGGTACTCTGACGGAGGATGTGGCGACGTCCACGCTGATGCTGGGGAAAGGCTGGAAAACAGTATACATCCATGAGCCTCTCCAATTTGGAACAGTGCCAGAGGACTTCGGGGGACACCTCAAGCAACGGACTCGATGGGCGATTGGAACCGTGGACACGGCCATGAAGCTCAATTTCTGCCTCTGGGGCGAGAGTGTCCAGTACTTGACCTTTGCTCAACGCTTCTCCGGCTTTATCTATGCCATCCTGAACCTATGCACCCTCACCCTCACAGCTTCTCTCTTCACGATCCCCATTATTCTTCTCTGGGGGAAGCCTCTGGTGGCCTACGCCAATGGAGAACAACTCCATTGGCTCATCTGGGCCAGCTTCATATCCACCGTCTCCAACCGACTCTGTGAGATCGCCTTATTCACACCAGCAGGCTACCACACCGGCCAGCGAAACTCCCGATTCCAACTCTGGATGTCCCCCTACATCGCCCTCTGCATGATCCGATCATTCATCCTACCAAAATGGCTCGGCGGCCAAGCCCAAGCCTTCAAACCCACCGGATCCCTAAGCTCCGCACTCCACGAGCGGGACCCCCAACTCATGAAGAACATGTTCGTTCGCCTGCGAGTGATGCTGCTCAACTACATGGCCTTCTTCCACCTAGGCTTCGTCTATGTCACGCTAGTCGCAGTCATCATCTCGTCGTACCGCTGCTTCGCCGAGGAGAGCGGCGCCAAAGATATCATCATCGGCCTCATCACCCACGCTTTCTGGCCGCCGTTTGCATTCTTCTTCATCTGCAGTTCCATGTGGACGCCGATCGCTTATGCCATTGATCCTCCGGCCATGCCGGATCGCGAGGATCTGCTCACGCGAGACCCAAAGACGGGGGTCGCGCATCCGACGGCTGAGAGTAAGAAGATCGCCTTCGGCGGGCAGCTTGTTTGGTTTGAGGTTGAGTATTCGGCTGCGACTATTGCGACGGTGTTGGTTTTTGCATACTCTTTCTTTTTTTAAATGGGTCTTTTGAACCCGGTTTGTCTTCGGTGGCTGGTTGAATGGTGGTTGTTTTGCTGTCTGGATGGGCTGGTTAGCTCTTTGTAGCTCCTTAATACAAAAGTATGAGAATGGTACCTCTGGCTTGGGATCCTTGGAGGCTCCTTTCCACTAAAGACTTCTTGTTAGATTCTGTGGCGAAGATATTGAGATTCCTACCGTGAAGTTTTGGACAAGCATACCTGGATCGGAATTTCCACTACATTCAAGTACTGTACATGGGTATACATAATTCTATCGCCGTCGGAGAATGCTGCTCCCCCTACTCCGTACAGCATTGCGCTATATCTAAGTACTATCCTTATAAGGCACCGCCGACTTTCTCAACAATCCACATGGCCAATCGCACATTCCAGCTAACGCGGCGTTCCGTCCTCCTCAAGTCATCTCTCGAGATGGCCTGCGACGCTTTCTGCAACCATTCGGTCTCTGCGCCAAGCCTCCGCTTCAACTCCTGGTCCCCGGTGACGACGAGCGCACCGACCTCCAGATCAAGGCTATAGCTGCGCTTGGTGTAGTTACTGCTCCCGACAAAGGTCAAACTGGGATGTTCTTCGTTGGGCAGTGTAATCCAGAGACCCTTCGCATGATAGGTCCAGCCGCCTGGTTCGCCGACGGTTCCGCGTCGCCATTCTTTCAGCTGGATGGAATTCGTTCGCTGCGCGTCAGCGACGCGGTCGAGGAAACGCGCAGAAAGATGCGTGTATGCGGCGGGGAGCATGCCGGAAATGCCGGGGGAGCCGTAGAAGCCGTTGGCCCAGGGGGAAGCCGTGAGCACGGTGCCACGAGTGGTGGATTCGGTGTGTGAGGTCGAGGTGCTTGCGATCAATAGTGAAGAGAGGACAGGGTGGATGTTGAAATACCCGGCAGTGAACAACCAGCGGGCACCGGAAAATGCGGCGGATCCTGAAAGCATACGAAGAATGGTGGTCACCGCAGGAAACTCCGTTGAAGTATCGGGTTTGAGTAGCGGAGTAAATTGTGCAACGGGATATACGTAGGTGTGGTCCGAGGTCTTCGGTTCAAGTGCGGATTTGGTTTCAATCGGTTGAATGAGGGGGCTCAAGACTGTCGAGGCGTAGGCGATGAAGCTCTCTGGATCCTCCAAGGGAGATATCGTCCCGTTGGCTGTTGGCCAGTCCAAAAGGTACCCAGCCGTGCTGTGTGGGTCTGGTAGAACCTGGTAGCTTAGACTGCAGACGGCGTGGTGGATGCGGGAGTAATAATCGGCCAGCTCCTTGGAGTTAAAGACATGGTACCGATCCACGCGGTTCGTGAAATAGTCCTTCGAGAGGTTTGCACTGAGGTGCGATCGTTAGCCCGTAGTCTCGCAAGCTGGGTTGCCACTCAATACGCCATACCCAGAGAGGATAATCTCATCGTCAATGCCATAGAGCTTCATGTGCTGAAGGCCCCAGCCTTCGTTAATCCTCGTAGGGACCCATTTCTTCTTCAACCCTGTCAGGTTCGGGGTGTGGAACATGCGAATATCCACCCTATCCGAGCCATGTTCGGCGACTAGCGAAGCCAACAGCGAAGCACATGAGGGATTCGGCGTTTCACGGGTTCCTCGTAAGGCGTCCGTCAGGATGGATACTTTGAGATTGGGATTATCATGTAGAGCTTGGTTCAACGTCTCGATGAGTTCATGCTCTGACTTTCCTATATACAACGTAGAGAGATAGACGCGCTTCCGGGCCTTTCGTATCTTGTTCTGCAATTCTTTTGGATTAGTCCCGGGCTATCTCCGTGGGTTATATCATAAATGGACTTACCTTAAGGGTGCTATAGAAACTCGCAGGGGAGTCTAATATTGTGATCCGTGAAGCCGGAACCTCAAAGCAAGGAGCGATCCGATCAAGCTCCGAAGTGATGCTCCCCAACGGCGAAGCTGTCGAGGGCGTATTTGCGCCGGAGCTGGTTGTATATGCCGAGAATTTGCGCTCGCAAAACTTCCTCCGCGCGATTGGTCTGCGCACGGCACACCGGAGAGTCTGGCTCCCGACACGACCAAACATCCTTTCAATACTGCCGTGGCCACCTGCAAGGACAGGTGAAAAGGAACAACGACTCGCAGGCAGGGCCTCAATTGGAGGTGAAAGTAAAAGTAACGTCGGTCACGGGTGCCAGTGCAAACATTGCAAACCTCACACTGCGCTAGACCGCATTTAGCGGATCCCCGATTCCGATCGATCAAGCGGAATATCTTAAGCCACTTCAACTTCAATTACCACTGCCAGACACTTCGCCCACGATGTCGACCATTGTTCGGACTCTGCGAAACTTGAGGAAGATCGGTATCAAGGTTGGTCACTGATTGTGAATTGTCTCCGCAGGGATCCAGAAGCTAATTTCCATCTCTCCACAGGACTATGGTCACCAGATGCAGGTACGCAACTCCCACGGCATTGTGATGGATGGACTTGTCTGGATTGGATGCTTACCTCTGGGCTTTTACGTTGATAGTACATCGGTATAGTTTGCCCGCAATTGGCCGATTCCCCCCCCGTTACTGACGCAATCGCGCGATTTCAGGTGATACCAAAGCCGGTACCTTGATCGGCGTCGACCGCTACGGCAACAAGTACTTCGAGAACCTTGAAGAGCTCCCTCGTGAGTAATGGCAGGATGCGTTGTTTGGCTGGAATTAATAGGGATATAGTCAGGACGCGATGGGTCGACTACAAGGAGAAGGAATACGACCCCTCTCAGATTGAGCCTGGCTGGTGAGAATTCCTTAGCAGCCATAAAGTCTTTCTCTAATCGTCTACCGAACAGGCACGCCTGGATCTCCTACATGGTAGACCAGCCTCCTACCGCAGATAAGATCTTGCAGACTGGTGTACGCACCTGGGAATTGCCAGAGCATAGGCCTACCTTGACCCTCTCCCGTGCTGCTTTCAAGACTTACTCTACGTAAGTTGTCGCTTTGCTTTGATCCCCTCTTGTGTGAATGAGTAACCGCTAACAATTTTCAGCGTCAAGCCGAAGTATTCCGCGTGGGAGCCTGTAGCAGCTCCCCGTAATTAGAGGAGGAGCAGTCTCCCTTGAGCTTTAACTTGGTTCTGATTGACCCCAACGGTAAGACCATTGTTGGGTGATGTGTAAATAAAGTTGTCTTATTGGTCATTTGATGTCATTCAAGTTGTTCCGCCCGAAATGCCATGAATTTTAACCTCCGTATGTATGAAGTAGTATCTATCTACAAATCTATAACAGGAGGGTATCTTATAAAGTACAGGATAAAAGAAGAGCTCTTCCACAAAATTACCCAAGCAGGCAGAAGCAATTCCTCGCTATTTAGAGAACATATACACCCGAACCGACGTTAGACCAGTGACGGATTGGTCGCCGGTCTTCGAGTTCGATACACCACCACAAGACCTCTTTCAATTTCTCAATATTCCCCTCGGCTTCGTACGCTCTAGAGAGCGTATACCAAGCTTCAGAGTTATCCCAGGAACTACCGCGCTTCGTCAAGGCTGAAAGCAGACCGTAGGCTCGGTCACGAGCGGAGATACGGTTGAGGAGTATAGGCTCCTCCTCCTGGATGGCATGAGGCACTTCATTATATCCACAGTCCGGTTCTCCAGCGACAGGCTGTCCGTTTGTATGCTTTTCATCATCCCTCTTTGCCGTAGAGCGTCGCTTCTCTGGTGACAATAGCGTCAGCATTGACATATCAATTTCAATTTCAGGCTCCGGCGGTTCCAGCGGCATCTTTTGATCCCAGATGTCAAGGAGAAGGTTGGCCAAGCCAATTGTAGCTTTGGGGTGGTCAGTGTCGCGCATTAGAGCTTTTTCGAAATGCTCCATTGCTGTGTGAGGACGTGACTGAGCGCTGAACAAGAGCGCCTGTTCAGTAAGGAGGTCAGCCCAAAGTTCGTCGACACTTTTCGGGGCACCCCATCCACGCTCTCTGAATGACCTGGCAGAGGATTCTTGCGCTGCGCAAAGGGCTTCGACTCGCGTAACATGCTTGGCAGCTTCATCACACGCCTCAATCGCGTCATCAAATAAGGCTGCCCGCCGATACAGACCGGCAATGAGAAGCCAGATTTTAACAAGGATACAGAGGGCATGTTTCTGGGCCTGGGCAAGTGGGAACTTGGTCACCGCCCTAGTCGGAGAGTCAAAACCGTACGATGTCGGTAAACGAACATCCTGCTCGGGCGGCTGTGTATAACTCATGTTATGAGCGACAGGTCGCAAAGGCTGTTTTTCAATCTGTTCCTTGTTTTCGGGGGACTCTGCAGCCCCTACCATATCCGGGAATGGGGAAGAATCCCCATTCTGTTGCTCAGCGCTTCCTGCACTATGCGCGACAGGCCCATTACCATTCAATTGACCATGGTTTGAATCTGGCACGTTGTCCCCTTTTTTAAGAGTACTACTGCGCTGCCGCAATGTCCGCGAGTCTGATCTGGTGACGGTTTGAGGGTTCTCATGGCCAGTGTGTTTATCCTCATCCGTGACCTGAATGACTGGCGCTTGGTCTGACTCGTTGGGAACAACCGAATGGCCATATCCATCCGTCTTCAAGTCAGGTCCAGATTGCACCCTTCGGTCTGGTGCGCGAGGTCCCTTATGCCGCCCAAAGATACTGCCACGGAGGCTCTTCACAGTCTGACCGGAACTCGATGGGGGCCTGAGGCTATCTGTTTGGGCGCTCTTCTTATCATCAGCTTCGAGACTGAGGTTGCCGAATAGTGCTGCAAATAGTCCGAGTAGTTGTTCGCTATGGTTCACAGCAGCCTCTGGGCCCTCCAGAAGCTCAACGAATGCCAGTTGAGTCATACGCGTCTCAATTATACGCTCTTTCTCACGGCCTCGTAGTTCCTTGATTAAGGTACGTTGTAATCCAGCGGAGTTGACCTGGTCCTGGGTGGCTTGTTGTTGCTTTTGTGGCCTTCTCTCGTGGTGGGCAAGAGACGTAACCGCAGCAGGGAACTGCTCAAATGCAGCTTCGCAAGAGCGTTCAGCAATATCAAAATCATGCTTAGCACTTAACAGGAGGGCAAGCAGATGCCATAGTGGAACGAGATCTCGCTCCCGTGTGAAATATCCCTTAACAGATCCCGGGTGTGTCTTCGCTGTTAGTGCTGTCTTGACACAGTCAATCGCACCATCCAGATCCCGATCTTCCGCCAAAAGAAGTGCAAGAGTATATAGAGATGAATAATTGGTTTCGTCCTCTAGCTCGGGAGCGGTACTCTTTTCCAGGTTATCAATGGCTTCGGCCCGTATATCATCGCGCTCTTCATTCACAGGTGTCCAGCTGGCCCAGGCCGCAAGGCCGATACCAACACCTCTATAAGCCGCGGCAATGTCAGAGGGAGAAACTACCTGGGAATGAGTTGAGCTTGTATCTGGTGAGATCACAAGCTTCACCTGTTCCTCGTCGTCACCCTCAACTTCTTGGACATGTTTGTTAATGAATTTCTTCATGAGCGTGGTCAACTCTCTAGCTTTCTCGGCTTCTTTCGCTGAGCCGAAACAACACAAAATAGTAACTCCTTCAGCAAGAGTTCGTAATAATGTGCCATCATTTTCGAGTTCTCCGTATTGCGCCGATTTTTCTGCCCTTTCTTTTGCACTTACGACAATCTCAACATACGAGTCAAGAGCCTTGAGCGCAAGGTCAAAGTCTGCCAATGCTGAATGAACATGAAATAAGCGCCGGAGTACCAAGTGGGAATGGTACGTTTTAGTAGCTGCGCGGTAGAGAATCTAATGCAGCGCATGTTAGCACACTCAACGACTAGGCTTCGCTCAACCACTTACATCGAGTACGTTTCTGCCGACTGCAGTCTGACCCCCTTCTTCGAGGTCTTCGTCGGCCCATTGAGGTCCACAGAGTATTTCCCAGTTGGTGATTACTTGTTCAACCCAGTCTTCCATTTGTGTATTTTCGGTATCCGCAGTGGGAAATTTCGTTTCACGGAGAAGGCTACTCTCATAAGCCGACTCCACATGCCGTAATTCAGTTGCAAGCTGCTGAAGTTCCGGTCCGCTGGCCGGCGGTATGTAAGTTAAGTGGTGTTGCAGGATGGCTGACAAGAGGTCATAGTATGACTTCCACGTTAAATACTTTGGCGTACATTCCTTAAAGCCGTGGGTTTGAGGCGAAGCTCCTTGTGTAACACGGGGGTGGGCGGACCACACCCGGAGGAGCCTCAAAGCGGTTTTCATGATGGTTTCGTCAACCAAGGGAACACCTCTAAGAGCTTCCGTGCCAGCGACTAGCGCGCTTTCAGATGCAAGTTGTTCAGACCAGTGCAAGAATTGGGGGCTATCCGAAGACAGCTCATTGTGATTGCTCAGCCATAAAGTAAGTGAGTGAAGTGTGTCCAGTGCATCGGTGGACCCGGAAACCGTGTGCTGGGCGGCGCCTGTCTCCGTGTTAAAAAAGTGGAAGATTGCGCAGAGGTGGATCAATATACCTTTAAGGTAGCATGCCTTAGCGACGCACACTTTAGTCCATGGCGAAAGTTCCTCTCCCGTGATTGTGAGCTTGTTAAGTGTCTCATCGAGGTCGTTCGGTAGACGAGCCGCTGCCGACCCCGGGTCATTGAGCGTCCAATGAATCCATCCCAGGCAAACCTGCGCTTGGAAAATATCTTGTGGGGGATCATTCGCGTGCTCAACGGTAGACAAAAGGGGTGGAATGAATTCAGGCAAAGCCGAGGACGAGGAAGCGGAGCCAGGCCGAGCGGACGATGGACGTTGAGAGGAGTACAAGACGATCTGGTATTCAATGGAAGCTACCTGCAATAGACCTATAGCGCCTTAGTTAACTTCGTGACATACCATCGATTACATCTAACAGAGAGAGGAAATTACATGTCCTTTGAGGTGCATGCTTGGTCACCTTGCGAATGAGTTCGGGGACCTCATCCCACTTGTTCTGACAACGTGCGTTGTCCAAGGCAGCAATATAGCGACGCGCCTTCTCAGAATCTCGAGCCTAACCGAAGTATAAGTCAACAAAATTGGAGGGATTAAAATTTGTTCTCTTGCGGGAGTTAAAGGGGGGCAACACGTAGCCTGATGTGGGGAGAAGTTTTAAGGGACAAGTACTTACAGCCATGATTAAAGGATGGAATGTCAGAGATAAGAGGAATACAACGGAAATTGGGGGAGGGCAATCGAGACAGTACCCATACCTAATACTCACCCCGAGACTCCGACACAGTTAAGTATAGTTCTCAAGGGAGAGGAACTTGACTGAAGATCATCGTGAACTAAACTAGTCGGAGAGAAGAACAACGATTAGGTACCTAAGAGACCCGCTTGGATCGAATGTGTACTGTACGTATGTACCTATTATTGGTTACCTTACCGCGGTATGTTACCGTACAGAAATCATGTGGTCAAAGCTTTTCCGCTTTTCACCCGAGAAAAGAAAAAAAATCTCCAAATACTTCATTTAAGTACTGTCCAAAAAAGAAAAGAAAATATCAACTCATCTGAGGTACTTGCCACAATGGCATCCATGTCTATGTCCTTACATGCTGTCAATCATCGATTGACCAACATACCGGTCAAACAGCTCCCTTCCATCGCGTCATGCCTTGCGACTTCATTGAGCAATTGCGGGGAGCTTCTTTCTGCGCCGCAGAATCAGAAGTCCAAATCAGAATCGGAAAATGCCGTTCAAGTTCATAAGCTTATGACTCGCCTGGCGAGTTTATTACAAGACAAATCTCCGGAAGGTCGATGGACGGCTGTTGTACTTGTAAAAGCTGTCGTTGAAGCCGGTCAATGGGAAGTCCTACGGGGATGCGAACCTTTTGTTCGCGGTCTGATCGGGATCCTTGCTGTAAGTGATTTATTCAGAGATTGCAATTGAAATTAAATTCACTCTCAGAGTGGGATGCTGATAATATCTTCGGACAGAAACCTGATCCAAATTCCACCAAGAAAATGTCTATCGTCGCCTTGACACGCATCTTCCACCTTACCTATCAATATCCTACCCTCGTGCGCGAGATAACAACTCCGTCACTACCAAGCTTCATCACCGCAGCGTTGAATCTTATCTCGGTTAAACCTTCGTCGGAGCCGATTAGAAAGTTGAAGCCCCACACGCCGTTCTTGGAAATCGTCCTCAATGCACTAGGAGAGCTGATCGCGCGGCATCCAACGATTTTCCGTCCGTTCTCGTCGCAGATACACAGTATCCTCCAAGTAATCATTGGCTCGACGTCGCCAACATTCCCTCAAACGGTACTGGACTCAGCTGAGCGATTGTTCATCTCTTTGCACCATTGCGCTCCGAAGAATACATCCGGAGAGGAATGGAGGAGCGCCTGCCAGATGATAATCGCATCTATCCACGGAACCGCAGATTACGTACTCCGTGCGATAGTGGAGCAATGGGAATCTTTGGATCCAGCTCTCCGACAAGCCTCGAAGCCACAGAATTACAGCAGGGAAGTTGGAGATGATGGCTTAGATACCCTGGGACTGGCTGGCTGGCATGGTCTTGACTCAGGAGTGAACAGGATTGTCGTGCTCCTGCAAATGCTTTCTACGTGCCTTACGACTGCAACAGCTTCCATGGTTACCATTCCGATAGGCTCCATATTGGACCTGGCATCGCGGCTGACTGCCGTGGTTGTTCCCTCCAATGGACGAGATGTCCAGGCCAACCCGCAGATTAGCCGTACAGAAAGGGAGCATCTTTTCGCTGAGCTTCCGCGCATCCACATTAGCTGCATGAAACTCCTTCTCAGCCTCGTGGAGGCTCTCGAGACTGGCGCTGTCCCTTTGGCTCAGACGATCCTAGAACAAACCCTTTGGGTCTACCGTGCGGAAAAGTTCAGCCAAGAAGTCCGCGTTTCTGCATACGATCTTATCCATGCTCTGCTCACACGTATGGGTCCCTCATTAACAAAGCCAGGTCTCTCTTCTCTTGCGGATATGATCCGAACTTCATGCCACGATCTTTTGCCTCCCGCACACGAGCACAGCGCCTCGGCGAAAGCATCATCTGACCTGAAGGCCAAAGCCAAGTTCAACCAGACTACGGTAAATGCCGACTCCTTCCTTAACCCCGGGTTAAAGCAAGCCCGCCAATCAAATGCATTGCCTTTCTCTGGCCTTCAAAGAGCTGCGTCAGGCCTACTCGCTGCGGTGCTCATACATGCTCCGACGGAATACCTATCTCCATCTCTCCGGGCTGAAATCGACCGGACCATTATCTTAACGTCCAATAAGCACGCTATGCTTGCCAGCGTTTCAAACCCTGTCCCTGCTGTGCAAGGTCGTGGAGTAAACGCTAGTATTATGCCATTCTTGGCCCGAAGCTTCCCTGCAGAAATGGAAGTGGAGGGCCTCATCAGACCTAGAATGCCTGTTTTGATGAATACCCCCGGTATTAGCGGATTTATTAATACCGAGGAGGAGGAAGACGAAGAAGAAAAAGAAGAAGAAGAAGATGTACCTGTGACTGTTGCTTATACAGCCCCTGAGCACACTGGATTTCTACAGCCGTCCTCTACCCCTATCCTACACAGCGATTTAATGGACACGGATGTCTCCGACAAGCCCGCGGCAGCTCAAAACAAACGCAGCCTCGTGGAGGACCACAAACCACTGCCTCCAATCCGCAGTTCAACCGAAGAAGCCGAAACTGATGTGCAGAGCAAAAGACCCCGTGTCGACAGCGATATTACTGCCGTTTCCAGTCAGCCATCACTGGACAGAGCATCCCCTTCAACGTTCACGGGTACCGCTGCTGTCTCTGTTCCTTCCCCCTTAACCACCGTTACATCGACTCCACCCCCTCGAGTTGCTACCGTGAATGCTCCGTCTACGGGCACCGTTGGTGGTCCACTGTCTAGCTCGGCCGTCGCACAGACAACCCCAGCGGATGCTGGAGAGGACGACAGTGATGATGACCTACCAGCGTTGAACATTGACCCAGATACAGAAGACGAAGCTGAGGAGGAGGAGGACGAGACTATGGAAGGTTAATGTGTCCGGAGTATACGGAATAGCACGACCATAAAACCATGGCATACCACGTATATAGATAGTACCTAGAAAACTGGCTTCTTTATAGCACACATCCACCCAAATGCAACGCCCCATGTAAAGGTATGTGTATCCAAAAAGGAAAGAAAAACGCCCTCGGGCATATAACCAACCATTAGAGGAGCCTGATTCCCCTCTCCCAATAACCACCTCCATCCCAATACCGAAACCACGACTCGTGCCAACACCACCAACCCTCCCCCTCAACCCCGGATCCAAATCCTAATCCGCGCATCGGACTCACCGGCAAAGGCTCCGTGAGCCACAGCCCGCCCTTGGCGAAATCATCCGTGATAAGGCCCGCGGTCAACCACAGCCATCCGAACACGAACCCTGCGTTTGCAGATCGTCGGAGCCAAAGCGGTAATGCAGCCTTTCTCTTCTTACCTCTGAACCTAGACAACAAGGCTGGCACTATGACATGAGAAACAGTTTCTTGTATTGTAACGCCGACAAATTGAAGAATGAAAAATAGGAATGTTTTGGAGACAGGATGACTTTCCGACCACTGGGTGTAACTCCCACAAGCGTGGACAAAACCGCTCAGTGCGAAAGCGACGAATGTCATTATGAGACGTCTGAAACGCTGGTTTGTCGCCAGGTGAGTTGGAAGGAGCGATAAAATCCAGTGTGCGGTAGACGTGAATCCGAATCGGAAGAGCTGGTGCCACCATACAGCCCAAGCACCGGCAAGGCCATGGTCCAAGATGGAGGGGAAGAACGGACCAAATGAATCTGGATAGAGCCACGAGGCATCAAGTGGCACAGCGGTGATGGCGCGGGCGGCATTGGGGAATAACCTTGACAGGCCGAGGAAAATCACCGGGTTGAATGATGTTACGAAGTTTAAGGCAGCATATATACAATAGCCCGTTAACATGACGCGGTAAGTATAAATCGTGCCAGTCGGCAGAGGAAGGTTGAATGGAAACCGTGGAGGAGGCGTTGGGGATACGACTCCCCAGAAGTATGGATCGCGCATCATAAGGGATTTCATCACATCTATGATGAGATAGTACTTGAGACAGTGGAAAGCTGCGGCGTGGATACGGGTTCGGGCATCGGGACACGATGCAGTTGCTTTTTTTGCACCTCGTGGATATCGTGATGAAGTCCCGGCCTTGAGTTGGGATTCCACTGCGGGAGGCAACGGGCCCATGCTGGATATACGCCAATTCCATTCGGGTCCTCTCATGTTGAAAAGAAGGCCCAGGGACCAATTCAATCGCTTCGAGAAGGATCGAGGATACGGTTGCCATACAAGGGATTCTGTGTACTGCTGTTCCTTTGGTTTTGCGTCTTTTGGTCCGCCATTTGGGAGGGCAGATCCGCTCTGAATTGAGGGCTTTCGCTCAATCCGTAGAAATTCCCGTTCAGGATCATGAAAAAGCAATAATGTGGCAGACCATATACACCACCATGCGGTTATCAGACCTACTATGTATCCATTTGCACCAAGAATAGCCCGTCGATATCGGACCACCTCCAGGGCACAGCTGAAGATGAGAACGAGGACTAGGGGTCGGACATAGCGAGTGGCTTTGCGACGTGGAATGAGAAGTGCCGACAGTGGGAGGATCATAAAAATGACCAAATGCCAGAGAAAAAAGGGTTTCAGCTTCCCATGTTGGATGTGAGAGTCCAATTGATCGCGATTGTTGCGAAGGATGTGGAAGTACGTTGAAACAGGAAGCGAACCAGCAGCCATAGGATGATCTGTTGGATGTTTGCCCTTTCTCCGACTCAAAAAAAAAAGAAATTCTCTTTCTAGATGTACTTTAATAGTAATTAGTACTAATAAGATAGAATATATATAATTAGAATGGATATACTTATTCTATTCTGTAGTAATGAATTAGAAATGATATTTAATGCGAGGAGAAAGGTCAGAGACCTGGAATTTATCTACTCCGTTCGTACTGCTAATGTAAGGGCTATCATTTATTTCAACCAAGACTCGTGTGTGTATTGTACGTATTATTCGTACTTTATTTTGTGGTCCCAATTTGTATTCAACAAGTTGCCCGTCATAAGGAGTACGGAGTAAGGCTGTTAGACGATAGTACGGAGTACTCCGTAACTACTACCCAACGAACAATTGAAAGCTAATTAGTTAATGAAGACACTATCAAGTACTAGATCAGGTACTTGAGGCACTTGATTTAATCTCTGGATGAAACATCATATTGCCCAAAGATAAGGTAAGTCTAGACCGAAGATCTCCATTAGGGCATATGTACGGTGTCACGTGAAGTGTAAGGTTAAAGGGGGTTTTTTAAACACCTGACTCGTTAGAAGTCTTAAACTAGCAGGCGGTCATTTCAATGGCAGAATTGTCCCTCAGCCACTATCTACTTGGCTCTCAACTTTTTCAACTGTGGAGAACGAGATCCACAGGCTTATTATTAGTACCAGGATTCCCAGTGTATACGACAAAGTCCTCTTCTTTATACTGAAAACCGATGCATTCCTGCTGAAATGAACCCCGAAATGAATATGTCGGAAGTACTCCGTACTTCAAGTCTACCATGGCAGTTCTCTCTTACCAGATCCGCTTCTTATTGGATACAAGCCCATCATAGGACCTCGGGAACCTTGTTTGATGGCCCCGATCAGCAAATTTCATACTAGGCTGACAATCACAGCATTACCGTCTCAACCCAACACCCCTCAAGGATGTCTTCGCTTGTTTGCTACGAATGATCGACGAGTGGATACCAATGGAGAATTGTGATATGATCACTATTGCCGATAAACCCGATAGCCCCGTGGCAGATATCTACGGATATAGAAGAAGGAATTATACTTGATACCTGATGCATCCTGGTCCATTATGGTTTGTCCTCGATTTTTCAGCTTCTCATTTTTCTTCTAATAGCTTGATTACTCTCCCCCGACTCCTTCATCTAGCTGAAAGACTGTGCGGTGCTTAACCTGTTGGCCTACCTTCTTTATGTTTACATTTCTTCTCCTGTTGATTTAAAGCATCTGGTTTTCTTTGTTCCAGGACTCACTTAACTGGTTCAATCAAGCAAAGAAAAAAAGACAAAAGTTAAAAACAAAAAAACAAAGACAAGAACGTGTGCCGCTTTTCCGCACCTTGGTGTGTTCAGACCTTATATTCAACAAGGATGGGAGACTCAGGCGAGCCTGTCAAGCCTACTCGTATTCCACACTGGCGCCTCATTTCTGACCAAGGCATTCTTACTCAGGAGATTATTGACCATCATTACGCTGGTTCTGGCACTGAACATGATCCTTATATTGTCACCTGGATTCCCAATGATCCACGAAACCCGATGAACTTCCGGGATAGTTCCAAATGGTTTTACACGATGACGCTGGCGTGGGTGACCTTAGCGGTATCCCTAGTGTCTTCTGCATACACTGGCGGAATTGGCCAAATTATGGAACAATTTCGCTGCAGCACAGAAGTAGCCACACTAGGAGTGTCCCTATTCGTGGTGGGATTCGCCATCGGCCCTTTACTCTGGGCGCCCATGAGTGAGCTGTATGGACGACAGTATCTTTTCATTGGCAGCTATTGTGGTTTGACAGTGTTCAATGCTGCTTGTGCCGGATCAAAAAATATTTGGTCCCTCGTGATCTTTCGCTTCCTCTCAGGCTCTTTTGGATCCTCGCCGCTGACCAACGCTGGCGGGGTGATTGCAGATATGTTCCCGGCCAGCCAGCGTGGTAAAGCGATGAGTATCTTTGCGGCTGCCCCATTCTTAGGGCCAGTGCTAGGACCTATCATTGGGGGCTTTTTAGGGATGACCGCCGGTTGGAAGTGGGTGATGGGGTTCTTGGCTATCTTCTCAGGTGCTCTCTGGATTATTGGGGCAATTTGCGTCCCAGAGACCTATGCCCCTGTCCTTCTGCAACGGCGGGCAGCGAAACTTTCTAAAGTCACCGGGCAAGTATACCGAAGTAAAATGGAGGTAGATCAAGGAAAGAAGACACCTCGGGAAACCTTCCAGATCGCGCTATCTCGTCCGTGGCTCTTACTGCTCCGTGAACCAATTGTGCTTTTGCTGTCGATCTACATGGCTATTATTTATGGTACCCTATATATGATGTTCGCGGCCTTTCCCATTGTCTACCAAGTTCAGCGAGGATGGAACCAGGGTATTGCTGGGTTGGCATTCTTGGGGATCATGGTCGGAATGCTTAGTGCAGTAGCCTATACCCTCTGGGATAATAAGCGTTATATTAATACCCAGACACGGCACAATGGATTTGCACCCCCTGAGGCTCGCCTGCCACCATGTATGATTGCCTCGATTGCTATTCCAGTGGGCCTTTTCTGGTTCGCCTGGACGAGCAACCCATCGATTCACTTCATGGCTGGTATCGCAGCCGGCGCGCCATTTGGATTTGGCATGGTTCTGGTCTTTCTCAGCTCGCTGAATTACTTGATTGATGCCTATACAATTTTTGCTGCGTCCGTGTTGGCTGCCAATTCCGTCCTTCGCTCAATCTTTGGTGCTGTTTTCCCGCTCTTCACAACGCACATGTACAACAACCTTGGTGTCCATTGGGCTTCCAGTATCCCGGGGTTCCTAGCAGTCGTGTGTGTCCCGTTTCCTTTCCTCTTCTACAAATACGGGCCAACGATCAGAACGCGATGCAAATACGCAGCGCAATCAGATGCTTTTATGCAGAAGTTAATGGAACAGTCTGCAAACGCCCCTCCAGAGACGGACGCAGAGAAGAAGTCTGAAAGCACTGCTGTGGAGGAGTCGAAAGAGACGGATTAAACGCTGTCTGAGTCCACCTCAGCGCAACTCACCACTCGTTGATCCCTTTATGGAATCGAATCTCCTTTTTGGGGGTCGGCATTTCCTCTCCTCTTCTCAACCATCGCATATAGATTAATAGGTAGTGTTTTGTATATGTTTTGTATATACTCCGTACTCCTTACTACTTCCCAAAGAACCCAGTCGTTCTTTAGTAATTGAATGTTGAAACTAGACCCTTGCTTAATATCAGCTGTTCTGCCGGCAGACGTCAAAGATGGATCACGTGGGGCCATGCGTGACGCGCCTTGCGTCCGCTAGTCCGCAGGAGGAATAGCGACGATCTCCCGCGTAGGTTGAGTACTACGGAGTCGATAACAAACAATGCCAGACACGAAGAGTGCAAGCTGCAGACTCATACCTCATACCGTCTTCTAGACTACCATGGGTGCCTCGAAAGGGAAGCGATCTATTGAGCTGGTCGACCTTACACAAAGTGAGGACGAGAATCGACATCCAACCCCCAAGACACCCCGCGTCAGTCGTGGGCAGCGCCTTGGCGAAGACTCTCTCTACGTACCCCTGAGCCAATCATCGCAGATTTTTGCAGGTGAAGATGAAGACGACGCGCAGGCCGCGGATCTAGTCCCAGGAAGTCAGGCTGCCGATGATCCCGCGTCCGGTAACTACATGCCTTACGGGAATGTGCAGACCAAGATCGTGGGTGTCCGTTACTATAACGGGCATGCCACTTACGGTGAGCATGTGATTCTGAGGCGAGATCCAGGTAACCAGTATGACTCTAATGCCATTCGCGTTGAGAATGTCATGGGAGTGCAGATTGGTCATATCCCGAGGATTATGGCGGCGAAGTTAGCAAAATACATGGTATGCCCTTTCCGTACTTGTTGTAATGATTTTGGTTCCTGAACGCTTGTTTTTGCAGGATACGAGGTCTTTGCTTGTTGATGGCAGATTGACTGGGGAGATCGGGCATTTTGATTGTCCGATTGCTTTGAGCTTGTTTGGCACTAGTGACCCTGAGAAGAGACAGGAGTTGAAAAGCCAAATGGAGCAGGATAGGCTGTCTCTAAATGAATTCAAGCAGAAAGAGCGTGAGGAGCGCAAGCAACAAAAGGAGCGCGCAATGGCTCGGAAGAAGGCCGAAAAAAGTGCCCGTGCGCTAGCGAAAGGCAAAGGGAAACAGTGGGAGGCGGCCAATAATTCCATGTTTCCCAACCTCTACCCTGGTGATGGCAACCTCGACGGCGAGGAGAGTTTGGAAGAGCTCATCGGCCAAAGCAGCGCATTCAACCCTCGAGATATCGGTCAAGTGGCTGAGAACTTTGGCTTGAGCGAAGCAGACTTAGCAAATATGCCTATGGCTGATCGTCCTGCTGCTCTTTCGACCGAACTGCTTCCTTATCAGCGCCAAGGCCTGGCTTGGATGATAGAGAAAGAAGATCCCGCGCTCCCTGCCACTGGGTCAGACGATGTGGTACAGCTTTGGAAGAGAAAGGATACTATGTTTACCAACATTGCGACAAACTTCGCTACCTCGATTGCGCCGCCTCTTGCAAGTGGTGGTATTCTGGCCGACGATATGGGACTTGGAAAGACTATCCAAATCATATCATTGATTCTGGCAAACTCTACTCCTAAAACCCCAGGCGCTTCCAGAACCACCCTGATAGTAGCTCCTGTAGGAGTGATGAGTAACTGGAAGAACCAAATAAAAGATCATACGCACAGCGAGAGTGCTCCGCGGGTACATGTCTACCATGGGGCAGGAAAGAAAGAGGCCGCCAATCTTGACCAGTACGACGTGGTAGTGACAAGCTATGGCGCCCTTGCACTGGAGTACAAAGATAATGCAAAAGAACCTCCCAATCAAGGAATATTCTCCGTCCACTGGCGTCGCGTGGTTCTCGACGAAGGCCACACGATCCGCAATCCACGGTCCAAAGGTGCATTAGCAGCGTGCAGCCTGCGGGCAGACTCTCGCTGGACCTTGACCGGAACACCAATTGTCAACTCTCTCAAGGATCTTTATTCTCAAGTTCGCTTCCTGAGACTCTCAGGTGGTCTCGAGGATATGACAATTTTCAACAGCGTATTGATCCGACCTCTCATGTATGAAGATCCCAATGCTCGTTTGCTTCTTCAGGCACTCATGAGTACCATCTGTTTACGTCGTAGAAAGGATATGGAATTCGTGAATTTACGCCTACCACCCCTTGCATCTCGCGTTCTCCGCGTGAAGTTCCACCCTCACGAGCAGGAAAAATATGACATGTTCCAGTATGTCTTACCTGAATACGAATGTGCTCCTGGCATTTGCTCACAATCATCATAGGTCCGAAGCGAGAGGCATGCTTCTAGATTTCAAGTCCAAGGACAAGACCAGCACCACCTACTCTCACCTTCTCGAAGTGATCCTCCGCTTGCGCCAAGTCTGCAACCACTGGGCGCTCTGCAAAAATCGTCTTGAAAAGCTCACACAGTTGTTGGAGGAGAACAAGGTTGTTCCATTAACGCCAGAAAATATCAAAGCTCTGCAAGACCTGTTACAAATCCGAATCGAGAGTCAAGAGACATGTCCCATCTGTCTGGATACTCTGGAGCAGCCAGTCATTACAGCCTGTGCCCACACTTTTTGTAAGGGTTGCATCGAACAGGTCATTGAAAGGCAGCATAAATGTCCTATGTGTCGTGCTGGGATCAACGACACGTCCACACTGGTCTCCCCTGCCGTCGAGATGGGCGAAAGCAACGAAACCTTCGTCGCAGACCCCGACAACCCAAGCAGCAAGATTGAGGCTCTTATCAAAATCCTGACAGCCCAAGGACAAGCCCCCAACACAAAAACTGTCATCTTTAGTCAATGGACTTCATTCCTGAACCTCATTGAGCCTCATCTCAACCGCTACGGAATTGGATTCGCCCGTATCGATGGTAAAATGAGCTCACTGGCCCGAGACAACTCCACGTACAGATTCTCCCACGATCCAAACTGCAAAGTCCTCCTGGCAAGTCTGAGCGTTTGCAGCGTCGGGTTGAACCTAGTCGCGGCCAACCAGGCCATCCTTGCTGATAGTTGGTGGGCTCCGGCAATAGAAGACCAAGCGGTCGACCGAGTCTATCGTCTCGGCCAAACACGCGAAACAACCGTCTGGCGTCTTGTCATGGAAGATAGCATCGAAGATCGCGTTCTCGAAATTCAAGAAACAAAACGCAAATTGATGTTAGCCGCTTTCCGCGAAACCGCCAAGAAAAAGAAGATCGACGATAGGACTCGTGTTGCTGATCTCGAGAAGCTCCTCACTTGATCACACCCTTTTGTCTTGTAAAGCAACGGGATATTCCAACGCAGAATGATGCTCCTGTTGTAACCGCGATTTGAGAAATATTACTGTCCACTAATATCGATTTTGTTCCATATTCTCTTTTCCTTTCTTTAACACCCAGCTAAAGACGTCCCGAGATCGTCTGTAAACCAACAAGGAGGATCAACCAAGCAGTCAATACCCGTTTAACATATTACCATCACAATCACACAAACTATCAAGTGAAAGACCAGCGATTTCGCCCTTGCTGACCTCGACTCTATTTTCTGTATTTGGAATATGCCCCACCTTTCCACTCCGTCTTGAATTCTTGATATCAAGGTTATGAAGACGTCCCAACTTCTGCGACGGGTTGCATCCTTTCTGCTTTCCATACGAAGAAAGAGATCATTGGGTCCCGTCTATCAGAATCCTCGACGGTGAGTCCGAACGTAAGTAAAGCGATTTAGAGGAACATTCCACCACTTACATACCATTTTTCCCGCGACATCCCCTCTACCTGGCCGTCTGTGCGGAAGCCGTGGAGGGCGTTTCGTAAAGGAACTTGCTGTCGTCCAACTGGTGTATTTTGACCATGTCGAAATGGATTAAATAGACGGCGATTGATCTGCTGGGTTAGATCCAGGTGGGAATACAAATCAACCGTGTTATTACCCTTACAACTCCGAGTCTAGATAGCTAAAACGGTATAGACGAAGAAGCGGAAACGTCTGCCATGCTTTGGAATAATTCATTACTTGTGTTCTGTATTCATATCTCATAATCTCAATCATGTGCACTACCGCAAAGCAGTGCTTTTGCCCCAAGGAACTCCGGGTGGAAATGAAGGGTAGAAAAAAGAGTCGTCGCTGTTTCTGGACAACACATAAATACAAGGGATGTGGACATTTACGTGAGAAAGGGAAAGGTTGAAGATGAAAGGGGAGGAGGTTGGGTATATTTGCAGAAAATATGGGAGCCATCAAACGGGAACACCTAGGATGCTGCTGTTGCCAAAATTGAATATAGTCCTGAAAGGCACAACAATGATAGAAAGGGACAAGAAAATTTGAAGATGATAATGATGGCTCGGATCTAGGTGTTTGTTTAAAACTCAATGATAGTTGTAAGACGAGTCGGAATTTTCGTCTGATGATTGCAAGAGCTCGGCATTCGCCGGATCTGCAGCTGCCTTATACTGCTCGACGTATGGGTAGGAAAAGGCACCATCCATTTGCATAGGCGGCTGAGTAGCAGCTTGTCCTAGGCTCATGGCAGGCGAGTCCATAAAATTCGTGTGTGTTGCGTTGATTGCGGTAGGTGGCTCACTCCGAGCGTAGTGGGAACGGTCTTCGTGGATTTCTGTCGTTGGGAGCATCGCAGCTGCAGGCGCTGTGAGAATGGGTTGCCTAAAAGGCAAAGGCTCTTGGGAAATGCTCATATCTGGTGCGAGAGCGGGAGGTCCAGTATTGTGAGCATTTGACGGAACCGTTGGGGGATTTGGTAGAGACGAATATGGTTGAGGCGGCATGGAAATCCGATGCATGTATGCTGGTGTGTTCCAATCCGGAACTTGCGAAGGATGAGCGGCGAAGGCTTGCCTTTGCCTTTCCACCATTAACTTAAAGTAGGCCTCTGGATCGGTGCGCTTGAGCCGCTCGTCATCCAACTGCTCCTGGACACCTTTTCTTTCTTCCTCCGTCAACTTGTCGTTGTCTTCCTTCTGGAATGTTTCAGTGAGGGCAATGTTTCGGATCGACGTCTCTTCGCCGTTATCATTCATGATAATCTTGTCTAAAACCTGTGGATCTCTCCCCAGATATTCAGAGACGTCTTTCTGAGGAACGGGTTTGGTTGGGAAAAGATATTCGCCAAGAGACTTCGACGCCCAGCGAACCGGGTTCTTCTTATCGACAACACGGAAAGCAAGTTGGGTCTTAAAGACAGCCTTGTTATACATAACTTCCTCGAAGGTGCCGCCGGCAATAAAACGATAAACATATACCGGTTTCTGTTGGCCTAGACGATAGGCACGTCCGACGGCCTGTTCTTCCCAGACTGGACTAAATTTGAAGTCGAAGATAATGACACGGTTTGCTCCAGGGATATTCAAACCGAGCCCCCCTGCACGAGTCGAGATCAAGTACACTTGCTGATCCGAGCCACGATTAAATCTCTTAGTCGCATCCTGTCGAGTAACGACGGGGGTTCGTCCATCTAGCCGAGAATATTGTCGATTGGTTGATCGAAGGATATGCTCGATGTAGTTGAGCGTTTGTATACTGTGCGAAAATACCAAGACCTTGTCGCCGGCCTTGATGGACTCGTTGATTATCAGATTCATAATCCGTGCGCGATGCGATAATTCTAGAGCCATCATATCAGATACAGTAGCAAAAATTTGTTCTTGTTCAGAAACAAGCTTTTCCGAGTCTGGAAGGCCGGCTTGTGTGATAGGCTCATCCCCAGGGATCGTCTCCATCCCTTCTAGCTTTTTATTTGCTTTCTGTGCATCGCTTGCTCGGCTTAGTAGCTTGTCCCTGAAGCATGACGGGTGATTGCAACATAGACTCAGAATCGCAAGCCAGGACCATATTTGCGCATTCGCGAAAGCTCCCTTGCCTTGCAGGATAGTCCCCACATACGAATCATATGCTTGTTTCTGCAGGCTCGTCAAAGAAACCGTTATAACGAACTCAACCTTGGTCGGTAGACTACCGGCAAGCACGGAAATATCAGCACGATTAATCTTTGGGGCAAGGATCTCTTTGAGGACTTGAAGTTTCACCAGAGACTTTCTCCTCTCTGTGTAAGTACTGTCCACATATAGGCCTTCCGTTATAGGCTCCACGAATTTTGCCTTAAACTCCACAAACTCGCCGAGGTAGCCCTCTGCAATCCAGTTGACCATGGCGTAGTAGTCAATAAGATTGTTTGCAAGAGGAGATCCAGTCAGAGCAATACGGCTTTTTGAGCGGAACTGCATGGCTGCTTTCGCGATGCCAGTAGTAGGGTTTTTTAATTTGTGGGCCTCGTCGGCAACAATAATGTTAGGGCCGTCGAGGAGACACTGTCTGACCTTCTCATAATCACTGTCGCTTAATGGTTTCCCCCTCTGTTTTGTCTCTCTGTTGAGAACACACGTCCGGAATAGATCATAGCTCATGATGAGTACTCCACCCTCATCGTCCCAGTCGCACATCTCCTGTAGCCTCTCTACCATCGTACTGGAACTTGTGATCTTTCTCAAGGTGCCGATGCCCGATCGTTCAGGAGCCCACATAAGAAACTCCTCAAACCAATTTTCGATCAAGGAAGATGGGCAGAGGATCAAAGTTTGAGACCTATGGAAAGCCGCAGGGACCTGCTGGCTTACCTTGATATCATCCGAAGCTGCCGCTGCAGATATTGTTGCAAGGAGAGATATAACCTGCATTGTCTTCCCTAGGCCCATTGTGTGAGCGAGCAGACAACCTTGTTTGTTCTCGTCTTCTATCAATTCTCGCCACATGAACTGAATACCATTCAATTGATGCGGCTTGACACGCAAGCCAATATGAGGGTCCAGGTAAATAGCGGGATTTCCGAAACTAACTGCCTGGCGTGTAGGATCTGTATTCATGCTGCCAATTTCCTGCTCAAGAATCTTTCTCTGCTTCTCTTGGAGCGCGACACGAAGCTGGGCGCTTTCCTGGTTCTTTTTTGCATTTTGACTTTCTTTAACCTCTCTCTTGCGTTTTTTATGAGGAGTATCCGAAAGGTCTGGTGTCTGTTCCTTTGCATTGGCAGGATACTTCTTAGAACCTTTTTTACGGTGATCCACGAGGCGGGCGCAAAGTTCGTTGCGGTACTTGAAAAATCCGTCAATTTCAGATTGAGCCTGGAGCACAAGGTTTTTCTGGATCCCTTCTGACGGAAGGTAGACACAATTCACCCATGAAATAAAAAAAGTAGCGATGCGCATGATCAGGCTGCTCTCAGCAGCGTCTAGTTCTGGGATCATTTTTTGATTTTTGAGTAAGAGCTTTAGAGCCATTTCTGTGAGCTCTTTCAGGTCGAAACGGGAATATCTAGGAGTTAGTTTCGTCAATTTCTTCCGTTCCTCGTTAGACAGAGTTGCAATCAATTTTGCTAATAGCCTACGACGATCTTGTCGCGCTTCAAGTAAATCCCAAGGCACTGACAAAAGCCTGTCATCATGTATATCAGGGAGACTTTGTCGCTTTCTGGATTTAAAAAGGATGGACTGCTTTTCTTTGTCAACTGGAATCTGGACCATTACTTTGCTACCGAGGCAAGGCCCAGGTGATATAGAAGGGCTCCTTTCGGATTTAATGGTATCCGAGGAAGGTTGGGTTCTCGCTCGCTGCACTGGATTCAATGGAGGTGTCTCAATTCTGTACTCTTCATTATCCGGCGCCGGTGAGTCTCCCGTGAGGTCAATGACTTCTAGGGTTGCACCATTCCAACGAACGGGAGATCGAGGAGAGCTTGACTGCCGAAAGGGAAGTCGGTTTGCCCGCGATTTTCGTCTAATACCGGAAGGGCTGATGATATCATCCTCGCTGTCATCAGATACCGGCGGGGTTCGAGTTCTGCTATTAATTTCAACCTGATGGTTTTGATCCTCAATATCAGACCTGTCAATGAACTCATCCATTGAGTCAGCAGACATGTCCCCTGCCTCAGAGTGAAGTGATTCTTCATCTGCCGAGTAATGTTTTGGTCTTTGCGTGGGTGGAGACTTGGGAGGAGGTGAAACTTTTGGAGGGCATTTTTCTTGCTCCAGGACAGCAACGCGCCACCGAAGTTGTTGAATATCCATCACAGTTTGCTCCATGCTTTGACACTGGGTTTCTAACTCGGGTTTCGTTGCATATTCACTCTCACGGACTGCTTCCTGCAGTTTCCTGAGACGCTTGTCTAGAAGCGTGATCTTCCGAGTGAGCTCCTTAATTTCTTGGTTGGTAGATTTTCCCATCTTAGCCCTCAACCAGAGTTTGCGTGCCTTATGTTGCTCCTTTAGCAGACCCTTCTCATGCCATTTGTTCTCATATTGGGAAACACAATCTCTAATGACCGATTCCACTTCGGTGGGCGTAAGTTTCAAGCGTTTCGGAGGCAGCCCTTCTTGGCGTTCATCGTCAATTTCTTGCCAAGTTTCTTCGTCAAACTCGCCCTCGGATCCCGAGTCACCATACAAGGGGAAAGCATCTTGGTTTTCATCTCGAACTGGGTACTTCTGGAGAAGATAAGAGAAAGGGTCAGAGGGATCTATTGTCTTTGTTGGTGCTCCATCAGAGGCAGGTTGCGATTGATGGAGTTGAGGCCAGTCTTCTACACTTTCTGTGCTAACATAGACTTTTCCATTTTTGGCAGTGTACAAGGTAAACCACTTTTCACCACTTTTTACCTTAGAGGTATCATATGGTAGTATGGCCGATTGGATTTGATCTTTGTCGGAGTTCAGAGATATAAGCTTTTGTTTCTGGAAATAATGAAGACACCTGTTTACGAAAAGCCGTTGTGCAGTGGGAAAGTTAGATCCGACCATTGCAAAAGACTGATCGTTTTGATCTGGGTCAGCTGAATAGAACAACTCGGATGGCGTGATCTGCCCCGGTCCCATATACCACTCTTTCGGCTGTACCTTATTCGAAGCCAGCTCAGTATTGGGCCGACTTTCAGTCATAGTCGTAAGGTTCAATCTCCGCCGTTTCCTTCCGTGCACATCAACGAAAACCTGCTCTTGTGGGCGAACACGTTCACCAGGGCCAAGATCCTCTATATTAGTTTCCAAATTTGCAACTTCAGGAGCATCTTTAGGGGTGCTTGAAGGACCAGCAAACCCGCCTGAATTAGGTACATCTGGAAAAGTTGCTGCTTCTGTATTTGCCACCACAGATACACAGGGGGGTATATTAGCACGCTGTGGAGTCGTGGTTAGACGTATGGGACCACGGTAAGCAAGTGGCCAGTCTTGGTTAATGACTTTTGGAGTATTGAACGTTGAGAGACTAGGAGATAGAACAGCGGAACGATCTCCAGGAGAACCGAGGTGACTTTTGGAGAGCTGATGCTTCAGAGAATGGCCTTGAAGATACCGTATTGCAGTAAGCATGGAACTCCGATGTCCAAGGGCTTTCAAGCCTAGGTCATCGCGTAATGCATTCTTATCGACATCATTTAGGAGAACCTCTCCGGTGATTAGATTATCACGAAGAGCAACCTCAAAGGAGAGAGGATCCGGCCGAGGTGCTCCAGATACCGATTGAGACCATGGGGTGTGTGGATTATGACAAAGAAACTCGACTACTTCATCCACAGACCAGTCAATTGGATCTGTTTCGTCGGCAGGCATCCTAACAACTGTTCAGCTCAGGGCTTAGCATTCAATGCAAGTAATATTTTCCGAAGATGAAGATCTCACTGCACGGTCACCGGTGAGCATTCTCACCCTGCCCCTGCTACAATTTTGGGGACTCCTAAGATCACACCCAAAACCTTGTGTTGTCTGTGGTATGTGTTAATGAATGCGGGTCAAAATCCCAGCTTTATGCGAGATGACCGTTGGAACGCGTGAGGTGTACACCTCGAAGGCGGTGTACTGGACGGTAGTAATTGACATGTAATTACAGAGTATTACATAAAGATTCACTGAAGTTTCAGACAAATATCACTGTTCATGTAATGGATCGAATTACAATTACGTACTCGGCGTAAAGATACTGTCAGATTGCAGGAAACAGAAGCGGTTTTGGAAAGCGGTAAACACTCATTCTGCCAACAATAAATCAATTAGAACTGAATTGATAAGCAAAACTTGAACCCCTCACTCACTCTTCAACTACGGAGTACACTAATTGATCACTTTCTTTCTTCCTCTCTCTCTCTCAGGTTTTACTTTTCTCTCATCCGAACTTCCCTTGTGGCACTCTCCTTCTTAGAAACTTCATCAGGGAAGATTTTATTCGCCAAGTTGTTTATCAATCATGGAAGACAAAATCTATACCAGTTATCCTCCTCTGTTGAACCCCGCACAGAAGGAATTCTTAGTAGCAACTATTAAAAACTGGGCCACGCAGAATGGTCTTCTAGTACGCCCTGCACCGACGTTTGTTCCAAAGGAAGTTGACCCTTCTGGAGTGCTTGCGACGAATGCTCCTGTCACTCTCTTCCCCAGTCCTTTCCCGAAGTCCTGCTTCGATGAAGCGAAGGCTTTGCAAACTGTATATAATCGGCTATACGCTGCGATAACATGTAACGAAGAATGGATTGGCAAGATAATGGAAGAGTAAGATCGTTCCTCACTCATATACCCGGTTGAGTCGCCTTAGGAGCTACTGCACGCGATCCAGACTAATCAATGTGCCTGTAGTCTGATTGATGTGGACGATTTCATTTCGCATTTGTGGAAGGTTCATCTCTCAGTTAAGAAAGAAGGATATTCCCAGACACTGTCGCTTGGTCTCTATCGATCGGATTATATGGTCCATGCGCCGTCGAGCTCGACAACCGCGTCCTTAAAGCAGGTAGAATTTAACACAATCTCATCATCATTCGGAGGTCTGTCGTCTCTTGTCACCTCGCTGCATACTGAACTTCTCACTGCTCCACCCGGACATTCGATTACTTATCCGTCCCACCCGCTGTTCAATTCGAATACGCCGCCTGAAAACCCAGCTGTAGAAAGTCTTTCCGCCGGGTTGGCTGCGGCGCACAATGCCTACGGGCCGTCTAAGGCCACCCCAGCTCTTCCCACGTGCATTCTATTCCTGGTCCAGGAGAATGAGCGGAACACATTTGATCAATTGGCGCTTTCAAGGCAACTCACAACGGTTCACAAGATACCCGTTTTCCGTTTGCTCAGCTCCGAGATTCTGGATCACACGTCGATCCCTAACTCAAACCCATCGCGACCACTTATATATTCGCCCCCTCACGCGCCAGACACGCAATTCGAAGTGACCACAGCATATCTCCGCTGCTTCTACGCGCCGAGTGATTACAAATCGGAGCGTGACTGGGAAGCACGGACTCACCTCGAGCGTTCTGCAGCGATCAAATGCCCAACCGTTTTGAACCAGCTGTCTGGTTGTAAGGTTGTACAGCAGGTTCTGGCTGAAACCACAGGCCCTGACCACCTTGCAAGCTTCTTATCGGACACGGATCCAGCCACCGTTGCGCGGATCCGAGAAACCTTTGCGCCTCAGTACGATCTGTCCTCTAGTGGGCGTGGCAGGGACCTCGCCTTGAATGTCGAAACAGCCATGAATCACGTTCTTAAGCCCCAGCGGGAGGGAGGCGGCAACAATATCTACAAGGAAGCCATTCCGGATTTCTTGCGCTCTATCCCCGAAAGCGAATGGAAGCGCTGGATTCTGATGGAATTGATCCGACCACCTCCTGGAGCGAAGAATGTCGCCCTGAGAACTGACGGCGAGGTTCTAAGTGGAGATGTCATCAGTGAGCTAGGTGTCTATGGAACGATTCTGTGGGATCAGGCGGATGGCAAAATCTCCCACAACGAGCAAGGCGGATGGCTACTGAGAACCAAGTCCAAGGATGTCAACGAGGGGGGAGTTGCAACCGGATTCTCCAGTCTAGACAGCATCCTTCTATATTAAGCCAAGCATAGTAGACCAGAATATAATTTAGAACAATAACAAGTGAGACCTACAAACCATTTGTTTTCTCTCCCTTTCTTCTCACATCACTAGTAATCACACCTGGCCAACAACTTCATCATACCCACATATCCCACCAAACCCCAACCAACCAACCCCCCTCATCGACTATGATGATATTTGAAATTCTCCGGCCACTCACTATCAGGCAACTGACGCCACGACTCCAAGCCCAACTTCTTCGCCCGCTCCGAAAGATTAAAAAAAAGCTCCAGAGCATGCAAAATGCGCGCACTCGGCACATCCGTCCTACCCTGATTAAGAAAATAATCCAACGGATAGCAAGTAGGCGGACAGGTCGCCAGAGCATGATCAGTAAGATGCAAAGGCTGGCCGCGACCACCATCCGCATAGACAATAGCCATAGTGGTATTGTAGCGAATTTGATCGAACGACCAGTGCTCAACGCGCTCGACGTCGATTTTATTGATACGGCCGGGGGTGCCGCGACGGGAGGTCCAGCAGGAGAGGCGGAGAGGACGACGGGCGTCGCGCTCTCGTCGCATGTTTAGGGCGTTTTCGGCGGGCTTTAGGTGGGCGGGGGCGGGCATTCGGGCGCGGACGTCGCGGTAGGTGAGGCGGGGGTCGGTGCGCATCCAGAATTCTAGGAGCCAGCCGGTTGGGTTGGAGGTGATGTAGCGTGGGAGGAAGTGGTAGTCCCAGATTTCTTTGCCTTCGTGGTCTCGTGCGACTTGGCCGTTTTCTACTAGGTAGTTTAGGTCTGGGAGGTCTTGTTCGGTGGGTGCGTCCATTCGGAAGAGGAGGGGTGGGAGGTTGAGCTCGGAGTATCGTGAGTGATATGGATGGGTGCAGGTGTGGAAGCGGTCCTTTGGGGGTGTGGTGTCTGGGGAGGATTTGTTAGAAGGGATTCTTGGTTGGTGGTGGATAGATAGGGCTTACGCTGGCACTGGACGATGTCAGTTCCTTGTTGGAGAGACATCTTGAGATTCTTTTGATACCTGCAGATGGGTAACAGCTAGGATGTTAGACAGAGGATACGCATACAAAGAAGGAGGAAGATGTAGGAATGGGAAAGCTGCTGTTCTTGTTATGGGAGTTAGCGCTAAGGGATTGCGTGAATAGTAACACCTCAGCAGAATTGGTAGAGGATGACGTGAACTTCTGATGCCTCGCTTAAGACCTTGTCTATAATGAAATGGATTGGATGAATGTAAAGGAATTCACCGTTCAGAAAAATTGTAATGTGAGTACACTAACCTTCAATAATGATAGCGCTAAAGAAACAAAGGGAATCCATTGGTTTCACAGCGATTTCTGGGCCCCAACTGAAAGACTGCACTCTTTCATTGGATCAGGTCCCCTTCAACCAGGGAATAAACCGGCTTGAACTTCATCAGCAGATACTCTGTCCTTCAAGGGTCTAGGGTGGGTCTTGTCTCTGCAATAATTTATCAGTAATGAGCATCCGAGCAAAGCTGAGGAACAAACCAAAATGAAAGGAAGGCAAAAGAGATCCGTGGATAGGATCATCTACCAGCCGATGTCACCATGTTTCAGAGCAGCAAGGTCGACCATGCTGCTGCTTAGTAGTATGTTTTATTCTCACTGGTGGTCCCAGACTTTGCCAGTCACTGTTGACTCTTTGTCCTGCCAAACTCTGCCATATCAGCACAGAGAAGCCCTACCAATCCGAATTTCACGTTGACCCTAGGTGGCAGAGACATTCACCATAATCAACAGAAGACTGAAGTCATCGTAACAGTTGTATGAATTGCTCTGTTGTACAGAGTAAACGCAATTGTGATACTCCAGAATGCGCGCTATCAACGGAATGCATCTTGGCATGCAACCTTAAATGAACATCGATCTCTCAAGTCTCAACGCCTGTTGCAGTACAAAAGCGACCAAGGAGACCAAAGAGAACAAGGAAAACAAAAACAAATGCATGATACAAAATGAGAAGGGACTGTGAGATCCTGACATACAATGCCGGACAATATGCTCCCTGAATATTGGAAAGGCAGAACGAATTTGACATGCGAAGCATGAAAACAAAACAACGTAAAAGAACAAGAAGAAGCAAGATGGGCTCGCACGATGACAAGAGAACAAGGCGGTTAATACAAGGATTCGAAGTGAACAGGAGCAAATGACACAATGAAGAACCAAATATCAACAAGACCAGAATTCTCCATGATCAATCATTGAGGGGCTATCGGGGAAGTAGTCGTCAATATTGATGTCATTAATGTCGCCCAGAGACATCATTTCCAAGTCTGGGGAGGTCATAGCTGGGATATCGAAGAGGTACTTGTCCCCGGAGAGGCACTGTTCGAATAGATTGTCAAAGAATTGGTCACGAACACCAGATGGAACATCCGCCTCGGAGTACGGTATCAAAACGTCAGGGGACAGGCCCTGAGAAGGGAGAGGTAACTCGAATGACTCATTCTCGTCAGCTGAGTCGAGCCAAAGTGTGAGGCCTGTCACCATGGGGGTCGCAATCTTTCCGATCGGACATGCCTTGTCGCAAAACCTACCGGGTACAAGTTTCAGTGGGGAAGGACGGTTACGCTCGATTCTCCCCGGCGCGATGGGTCTCAGGGCCGTTTCTGTGTTGTGTCGGGGTACAGGGTCTTCAGCACTCATGGTCAAGTTAATGTCTTCCATTTTAATAGTCTCCGGCAGTTCGTTATCCGGGATCAGACCCGTGATGATTGGTAGAGGTCCATCTGCGCTATCATAGCTTACGTCAAATGGAACAGATACTGGGACGAAGTTGAAAAGATCCGAGACGGTTTCAGGCGTGAGGTCCTCGAAACAAAATTCCACTGGGGCCGGCTCCATTGCAGCAGGTCCCTCCGGTGTGTGCACCTGCCCAGCAACAAGCAATTCCTCGGGGACAGAACCGGAAAAATCAGCCGATTGCTCTTCATGGATGGTGTTGTCCATAGCAGTTTCCTGCACGGGTGTCTTTGAGGGCCTTCTGCCTCGAGCCACTCGTTTTTCTTTGTTATATTGGTTGGGGAGGGGAATTCGTCCGCCTTCTTCTCCAAGATTAGGGTCAATCAACCCTGGAGTTAGGCCGCGCGTCGTGTTCAATACAGTATCAATTCCGTTTCCCCACAACTTTCGAACTACCTCTTGCTTGATGTTTTGGCTACGCTTGTTGCCGGAGTCCCATGCAATCAGCGAGAAATGTTGACGGAAGCGGACACTGCGCTGCTGCAGCGCATTGTCTTGGATCCTGAAATCTGGGTGCATTCGATCAGTGATATCTCTGAGACGAATACGTCTATCGAGCCGCATCCAAGCCTCAACGCGGAATTCCTCGACTGTCGAGGCGATATTGTCTGGAAGGATGGGAAGATCACGCAGGTGTTGGCCATGGATGGTGTAACTCATTCGAGGAGGGTCCGATTTGCGATCTCTTTTATCCTCAGGCTCGAACTGGTATAGTATATCCGGCATATTTGTCCACGACCAGTCCTGCTGGTCCGCTCGAAAAGTCGTGAAGTTACGAGGATCCCTAGCCTGAGGGCTGTCCTGTCGAGGTACTGACTTTCCTATGCCAATCTTAGTGCTTATTGTCTATACTCGCCTGCGAAAAGCACCGGCTCACCTTTGCCTTTTTTCCCCTTTCCTTTTTTCACGTTTGCCTTAGAGCTTATTAAGGCTGAGGACTCAGCAGTGTTGAAAGACTCGGGAGCCATGGTGGCACTCGGCTGTTGATGCAACTCGAGGCTTTGCTCTAGGTCAGCCATCTTGGAGATGGGCTATACTCGGGGTTAGCAGACTATAATAATGCTTTCCGTATACCACTGGGTACCAGGATAGTCGACAATACAGGGCGATCAGCTGCAGCATACCTGAGACATGACGTTTTCCTCTTCCTTGAGGCAGATGCCGAAGAAAGGGGCTTTCTGCAACCAATACTAAGGATTATGTCAATGAAACGAAAGGAGGCAGCTTGAAAGAAGTCGAATCGATGCCGAAGTAGACTTGGACTATGGGAAGTGGTAAGGGGGATGAAGTGGTTCGAAGCAGTTGAAGCAATACACGGTCTCTGTCAAGAAGACTCAAGTCACAAAGTGGGCGAGCCATTGTGTCTGGTGGCCTGCTATTCTTCTTGCCTATTCTCTCAATAAAAAGGAAGGGGTTGGAAGTATAGTTGGCCGAATTGGGAAATCGAGAGGGCTTTAGGTCGCTGTCGACAGTATTCACTATTCACTGCAGTAGTGTCTTTGCGTCATGTCCAAAGCCCCCTCTCAGACAACTTCAACCTTCAGTCTCAGCCGATTTCTGCATTGCTTTTTCTCGCAATTACAGCAATGGAACCTGCGATTTTTCCCGCTTCTAATGAATCCCATATTGCTATACAGCCCTTCATCCTTCGGTGGTGCGGCTCTTAGACCGATATAGTTGCCATGTTGATACTTTGACAAGCATCCAGTTCCCCAGACCGTTGGGCCCACAAAGTGACAAAAGACCCACCCCCAGAACCTGCTTGGCGACAATCATGAGCCTGTCCCAGTCATGACTATTAGTATTATGTATGTTTCATAAGAAGCTTGGGACAGCTGTGATTGGCCTGCCGCCGCATGCTTTGTTCTGGTTCTCACTCGGCATGCCGAAGACTGTGAATAGGCCTCACAAAGTGCTCTGATGGATATTGTCATAGTTGCTCATCCAATCACAGCTTCTGTTGGTCTATTGTCGTCTCGATGCAGAATCGACTTGTTGAAACTGGAAAAGTCCCAACCTCCCCCTTTCCCATCCGAGGACAAAAACACGAACACATGGATATCACTATTTGTAGTAGTGCCCACGTGGGTGTTTAGAACATGTCCAGATGGTTCAGTAGGCATCCTGTGGAGGATTGTCCCAGTATGATATGAAGAGGAACGGTACTGGATCTGTAAAAATTTTGTTACTGCAACGAAGTTGTCCAGCATAAAACTCTCACAAGATTATTCCATATCTCCGAATATGACTGATCCTGAATGAAGCCAACATGCAACGCAAAAAGCAAAAACAAAAACAAAAACAAATTAAATCGACACCATGAAATAGTCCCCATCACCCTACTTATCCACTATCCATCAGATACTTTCGGTCATGAGAAACAAAATGGAGCCTAGTTTTCCAAAAGGTTAACCCCAAGATCTCAGCGACCACCTTTTGATATCGCTCAACCTGTTCTCACAACGAAGATCCAGGTACTCCCAAAATGTAAGCTGTCGTCCATGAAGATATTCGTCCAGACTCATCGTCCTTTCGACAGCTTCACCTTCAGTGGAAAACACTCTAGCGGGAGGCCCTTTATGAGAAGCTAATTCAAGTAGGGTAGCGGGATAAGAGTTAAAATCGAAAACGCCCGGCTGAGCGGACATTCTGTTTCTTCTCTTGCAAGTGGCAGGATAATCGTGGCTGTGCTGATAATTAGCCCATGTCAGCAGCGGTAAAATAATACCCTACCTCGCGACATCATGAGAACTATGCCTTTTCAGAAGAGGATTCGCAATATTGAAGCGATCGGCAACTGGACCACGTTTTTTCGATGAGTGCTTTGTGTCCCAGTGTAGCTGGTAAATGGTGTCCGACGAATGGGTCTTGTGGCTTTTGTAGGGCTCTTCGATCAATCGTGTAGCGAGCGGATTGGACTGGGAGCTCTGCGCCAACAGCTGACTCTGCACTAAAAGTCCACTATCTGAATGATCATCGCAAGCTGCTCTAGGTGGCAGTGGGATGCGACCACCGGCTTCTCCTTTGGAAGGGTCAATCAGGCCCGGGGTCAAACCTCTCGTACTATTCAAAGACGGATTTATCCCCATTGATGCGGCCCGGCGATAGACATCGTTCACGGATTTCTGAGCTCCCCAGCATGCGACGTGGAACTTCTCTCGGAAAGTCTTTCGGCGTAGTTCGATGTCAGCTGGTGTCAATCTAAATCTGTACTTGGGGTTCACACGATCAATGATATCTTGCACAGTTATCCGACGATCGAGACGTAGCCAGGCCTCAAGTCTCCACCCTTCAACCTTGGAGGAGATCTGGTCCGGGAGGACGGCGAACACGTTGATATGCTTCCCAAAAACCACATGTGCTGTTGTACGAATAACGTGTCTAGACTTCGGTTGCTCGGGCTTCAGGACGTAGAGTATATCCGGTAAGTTCTCTAGACTCCACCGGTCCTGGTCAACATGAGAAGCTGTCATATCATCATCCTCACTTTTATCCCTCAATCCACCTGTCTGGCTGACCAGCTCCGTTGGATCATCATCTTCGGGAGATATTGAAGTCCGAGGGTTCAGGATGACAGAATGCTGAGCCGTATGGTGTTTCTGTGCATGATACTACAAACCATAATACTCAGTGTTACTCTAGTTAGTTCCAATAGTGAAGGAAAGCCTAACATACCCCGGAATCTGAGTTATCCCGATCCTGGTTCTTCAGTTGGGACATGCTGGCGGTGTTTTTATTTGATTCACTCTCCATGTGAGCTCTTCTCACTCTCAGCCGTCCTAGAATCACCCCACAAGGACCATAATGAGTAGGTGTTCTTGGGAGGTCACCTTCACTTTGGACTTTGGACACCTGTGTAGTGAATGCTGTTTGTTTTCTTCTATGCATCATGGGTTCAAGGCTTGGCAAAGAATCTGAAAGACCCTGCTGAGGATGAATACCTGCCTGTTGTCAATGTTATTTTAACTGCCTCACTTTGCTTGTGTCAAGTTCATCCGCAACGGACTAAAGATATACAGATAAAGCTGGTCCAACAACTCTCAACAGCAAGACAGGACAGAGCAGAATAGAAATCAATTTGCGAAACTGCTGGTAAAATAAGAATGAGAAACGACAGAGTAAGAGACCTAGAATCTCATATTTTCATAAGGAGTGGCAAATACAAGAAGATAAAATGCGGGTGTAGTGTTTTTCATTCAGTTGCAGTCTTTCAGCACAACAAACATTTCCATTAATTGTTTCCTCCTCTGCCTTCAAGTTGTCACTATACTAGGTTAAGTATACTAGTATGATACTTACAAGTTATAACCCATTCTTTCTATGTTACTACTGTATTAGTACTATGTCTATAGAGATAAATCGGTAATAAGTTGCATCTTCAACAGACATCTCTGCCCTTTCAATAAATAAGTGCTTTCAAGTTGAATGGTTTTCTATTATAATGCATTCCAAAACCAATGGAGACAAATAAGAACGTACGGAAAAGCGGGAAACAAAGGCAATAAGAAGTAAATCTCAACAAAGGTAAGATAAGTACGGAGTACGGAGTACTAGTATGTACGGAGTACTCCGTACTAATTACAGCTTGACTTGCTTATAAGAAACCCCAAGTATACTCCGTACTGTACAGTACATTGACTAAAAACGGCCACTGGACCATGAAAATATCCGGGTAATCTCAGTCTTTATAATGCAATTTTTGTGCTGATATCGGTTGACAGTATTACTGGCACAAGTATGTCATCCTATATTTATTAGATACTTGCCAACAACTCCTCATGCCCCTCCCTGGTAGTAACTTTGACTCCTACAATGTCGAATACCTCTTCTCAACTATTCCGTCTTATCCAAAATACGGCCCCGAAGTCCCGCAATCCGAAGCAACTCCCTAAAAAATACAATCTACAGATCTCCTGCAACGTCAAACCCAATGCTTCTGCGAATCGCGAAGGCGTTATAGCCGTTGGCCCCGAAAAAGTGGACGTTTGTGTGGCTGCAGTGCCACGAGACGGTGAAGCCAACTTGGCCGTATCACGTGTATTTGCTCAGGTACGTGCTTACCAGTAGTACCTTTGCCACATCTTCTATTCCGGAATACTGTGATATTTTCTAGTAAAGACCAGCCATTAAAAATTTCTAACTAGCAAGAAATAGATCCTCAAAGTTCCTAAATCTACTGTGGATATCATTCGCGGCTTGAAGTCGCGTGACAAGACACTTTGTATCTCTGGTTTAGACATTGGCGTTGAAGGTGAGGAGAAATTTATACAACAAGTGCGCCGGAAGCTGGAGGATGCCGTAATTAAGAAATAACTTGAGTTTCTCTCTTGAACTGAGTTTCTCACAAGGTCCATGGATAATACGTATAAAATGATCGGCCTGAACGGCAGGATGTGGGACACCAATTGTGACATCACGGGAATTTATTCTCCAACTTTTTTTTTTTTTTTCAATTTTTTCATTAACACCGATCTTAAGTTATTGGCTTATCTGCAAAAATCATGCCCATGGAACCCTCCCTTCTATGAAAATATTCAATAATCAAGAAACAACATAATAATCAACCGCCATGTCTTCCAGCAATACAGGGGAGACAACAGCTTCCAAGAGAAAAGCTGCTGATGATCGCGTCACATCCAAAACATCTTCGGCTCCAGCGATCCACTTCACGTCGCGCAATCCACCATGGACCTATCTTAAACTTCAGCTGTACGCTTATGATGACTGCGCATATGCAATGAGAAACCCCTGCTGATACAAAATGACTGTCTGGGACAGAATTCACCAATCAGGCACATCCACCGCCGCCCAGTCGCAACCCCTCGATCCCCTCACAGCTCGAAAATACCTCACCTCTGCTCTATCTCAATTTCTCGGGTTGTCGGGCACAACCATCTCAATCGATATCCTGAAAATCTCCCCTGAGGCGCCACAACAGAAGCCCACCGACAAGTTGGTCTGGGTGCGTGTCCCGCGCCAAGACGCTCCTGCTGTCGTCGCGGCGTTGAGCTCCTGGATCGGAGGCAATGGCAGTGGCTCGGTGGGCAGTGTGGCGTGGAGAGTTTGTGCCAAGGGGAACTATCTGGGAGCTTTGGCTCAAGGGTCCGGGGAAGATTTGTTCGTTCCATAATCCGTGAAATAGGGGGGATTAGTATTTCGGCAAGATTACTCCGTACTGCGTACTTATACCGCCTGATTCACCGCTTAGCTAGTTCAAAGCATTCGTCGAACGAACCGTACCTACGGAGTATAACATTCCATATCCATTGCTGAGCCGAGGAAGTGTAGAGACCCCTTGTGTCACAATCTAGAAGCTAGTAAGTGAGCGACATAACTGCTATGAAGATATGATACCTGAAAGTTTTGTTTCATAGCGTTCAGGTTGTTTCCTCTTGGTCATCATGGACCCTGGCCGACCTGTAACTGCATACACACTTGTAGTCAATAATAAGCATAAAAACTGAAGGATTCTCAAATTGAAATGGCATTTAAAGTGTGATCTCTCCTGGAGCATAGGTTGAATGTATAGTTTGTCCTAAACATTAGCGTTGAGTACTCCGTAGAACCCGCTGAAATCGCGCGTCGGGTACTCCGTATTCGGCTCCGGAACCAGAATCCATTGATATTTGGTGTAGATACTGTACAGTTGAAAGGCAATATTGCGGAGCACTCTACGGAGTAGATAGTCAACTAATAGGCTAATAATACTCCGTACAGCAGTACACTGTACATACGTATGTACATATTGATTTCTATTTATTGCGCAGCGCATTAGTGCAAAGCAATAAATATTATTTCTATTTAAAAAGCCGTAGAAATAAAACGACAAAGCAAAAGTCATCCATGTTAGAAGTAAATTGAACGATTAATCAGAAGGCCAGATTATGCACCAATCAACAGCTCAGTGGAATTTCGGCGTATAAAATTGCTAAGTTCGCGCTAATGCTCGCCGCAATTACTAGCAAGCCACCTAACCACTAAGCTAAAAGGCTTAATAAGGGACTTGATTACATCGAGTCGCTTGGTTAGGGGGTATCTAGATATACAAAGTATACTCCGTACTCTGTACAGATATGTAAGCAGTTTTAATTAACTAGATCTTGTTGTGTGTGCTTTTATTATAGTACTACTAGTGGTGGAGTACGTAGCGGCGAGGGCAGCGCCACAGGAGAGGAAATACTGATTTACTGGTTATTTAGCTCTTAATTCTATTCTAATCTTAGAGTCACATCATAATCATGAATCAATTTAATCACTCCAACTTGGAGATCATCACATGTCTGCTATGGTGATGCCGGAGAAACAAAAACAGTGTGGACCAGTCTGGTTTCTCAGGATCAGATATCCCGACAGTCAATATTTGTAAAATTCACTGCGCAATAATGTGGAGAACTGATATTTATCCCGTCCCGGGTCGGAAAACAATCAATGGGTTCTCATACTGCTATTTTTGGTACTAGTAAATATACCAAGCTACCTCAGACTAGTACTCCGTACAAGGCCTGACCGTCAACGATTCCGGGGGTACCGTTCCACCGCTTGTGCAGGGCATTTATCAAATACACTGTAAGAATGGGGAAGCATCTTCGCCCAAGCCTAAACACTCCATCCATTTTTGATATAAACACAGACTAAGCAGTGTAAGCCCATAAATGTACAGTGCATCAACACACTAGGTAGCGATTTTCCCAAATCAAAATATTCACAACAAATGGCATAACGTAACATAGCAGTAACGAGTGGAGTACTCCCTGTTCTCAATCAATGGTAACACCAAAACGCACATGCTTGGAAGAGACCCAATGACCGCGCTGATAGTGACTTTTCAAAAAAAAAAAAAAAAAAAAAAAAAAAAATACAACAACAACCCCAGCTCTCTCTTTCTTTCTTCTGTTTTTCTTCTGTTTTTGGTCTTTTCTCTTTTTCTCTCAGTGTTTCGCACCCGTCATCCGTTCAGACAGATTGTTTACTTCTCACGCTGCCAATAACAGTCGAGTCATCCGATCCCATTGCAGCAGGCGAGTTGGCAACCACTTTCGTCCTTAGCGCGGCCCTGATGTCATCGATACTACGGGTTTTCCACTCGTTATAGCCATCCATGCTCAACGGATAGAGCACCAGGTTTTCGTCGCGGACGGTGAATTCTTTAACATTGGGCGGTGGGGTCGCAGTGATAATGTCCAGCTCCAAGGCAATTTGTCGACAGTAGGTGTCCAGAGGGAGATCGTTGACATCCTGGCCGAAGGGGTTCTCGATTTCGCTGCCGATAGTGGCAAGACCGAGAATAATGTATGCGGCCACTGGTTGTAATTGTTAGAATACATATTCTCTCTTTTGATAGGGTAAGAATTGGGTTCTTTACCGATTGAGCCTGGAATCGTCACCCAGGTAAGGCTGCTGTAGAGTTGGAATGGAAGGGCCATGACATAGATCCAGGCGATTTGAGCGATGGAAATACTGTATGCTGTAGGGAGAGGGGTGTCAAGGACGCGTTCGGTTCCCGTGACGACCTCGTTCAGGGAAGCCAAGCCGTTGACTAGATAGAATCCCAGTTAGTATTTGTTTTACGACAGTCACCGCGGCGCGCATGGGACATACTGGCTTGTGCTTGATGCAAGCTAACCGTGAGGGTTTCGTTAGCGATACATCTATCGACATAAGCCGACAAATGATTGAGAATCTCCAGAGGAAGATGGCCGAGTGGCTTCTTGGATCGCTTGACGAGTTTCCGGGGATTCGACTCGGCAAAGGAGACACCCAAATATTCACCCGTAGACTTCCACAACGTCTTCTTCTGAGGCTGGAGACGGTCGCGATCATGTGCATCTTTGGCAAAGGTGTCGAGGTAGCCGACCAAGCCCGCAAGGTCATCGTAGGCGATATCCGGCTCGAAACGGAGTTTGTGCTTGAGAGCGACAGCGAATGCCAGAATGAGATTCATTGCGGTTCTGGTATTGTTAGGAAAGACAGTATCTAGTTAAGGTCGTTTGAAATTGGCGACCAACATACAGTTTTCCCAAAAGGTCCTCCTTCCCCAACTCGCCTTCACGTTCGGCGGTATTAATCCAGATCGTGCGGGCAAGATTGCGCGAAGTTTGAATCAATAGAGACCAGTATTTGCGCCCGTCGGCCCATCTGCACAAGTGAGTTAGGAGACCTGAAAAACGCTGGACACGGAAGTACCTCGCTTACCTCTCGTAAGCCGTTGAACTCCGAAAAGATAATGCCAAACCGACGACAAAACCCGTGACTGTGAGCAGAATGTTGTTGATTCCCACTAATCCCCGATCAGCCAAATGCGCTCCCACAACCCCACAGAATTTGCTGTTTATCCTTACAATTGTGTACAAATCTCGAAATTAATGTGATCAGAGTAGACCATGCCGCAACAAATCCCAGCGGAAGAATCATCTTGGGCAGTACACTCCCATGCATTCGGAGGAAGATCGGCCATTTCGAATGCTTGTCCAAGTCACGGGGGCCATGCTAAAAGGTGGAATCTGGTTAGATGGTTTGGTCTTTGGCTCGCAACCGAGGAAAAAGCCTTGAACATACAAAGTACCGATCCAGTTCGCTAGAATTCTGTCGGTCAAACATAAATTGGGATTCTCGAGTGTTGGCGAGGTTTTCTAGAAACGTCGGGCGTGGTGTTATCCGACGACCCGGTGACGGTTCCCGTTCTGGGACAGCAGTAATTCCTTGGTCATGCTGAATAGCGTGAGAACGAATGTCGGCTTGAACTGGAGCAGGACCGTCTCCAGCTTGTACTGTCGCATCAGTAACGGTCGGTGAGTGGCCCTCCATTGGGATTTTAAAGGCTGTGGAAATGGATGAGGAACGAGAGAGTGGATGTCAGGTGCTATATAGTCCCTAATAAGAAGGAGATACTCTGTGGGTAAGGTAGAAACGAATGTATACTAGAGTGAGGTGATGTGAAACAGATTATATCACACCCTTTTCAAAAGGGAAAATAAATGAAAATCCTAAACTAAAACCCGAAAAAAAAAATATAAAGAAAGGAGTGAAAAATAAATAATTAGCGATAGACAAGAATATACAAGTATGGAGAAGAAACAAAGAAGAATGGGTCTGCGGGGGTTATTTGAATTATATATTTACTACGTAGTATCCAGAGAGTCGCAGGGCTATCAACTGAGTTATCTGCAGTGGTAAATGGTACTGTACCTAATATTTTAACTTTAACGAGAGTGAACACGGAGGTCCCGATTTTCTAGACCAGACTGGGGGACTCAGGGTGAACAATTTTTTCCGGCTTTCTAAGAAGAAAGGATTCTGCAGTGGATTAGTTAGTAGTCCTATAGGAGGACGTGTTAGTTCCATCATGCCCTCGGTCTTTGAATGATGGATGATGAACCAACCCGACGTGTACAAGTGGACCTTTCAAGTCTTTGACATACAGAACCGGGAGATAAAAGGCAAGGCTTCCGGCCAATGGCTGGGTCCAGGCCTCCTGTTTCACTTAGTTTGCAACGGGCGAGAACTGCGCCACGCCGCCAAAATGTCACACGGGAGTATCCGCTTTTGTCCGGACTGGCCATTCATTCGCTGCGTCGTCCCCTTTCCTCTTAAGAGTCGTGAGACTTCTGGACCGTCGGAGGCGGCAAAGTCCAATTTAATTCCCCATCCATTTGGCCTTGACATGAAACACGGCTCAGCGTTCATTCCCCGTATTTTCTTCCCTTCCCAGGTTTTTTTACCTCTCACACACACATGCATACACACACACACACACACACACACACACACACACACACACACACAAAAGGTACCGTTTCTATGTACAGCACATCAGCCCATAGAGACTTTAAGTTATTCGACTGAAAGTTACTTTGTAATGCCACCAGACTCTACGGAGTACTCCGTACGGCAACATAAATAAATAGTTCCCCGTCCATTCTCTTGGCGTTCAAGTCCGTGTTACTCCGTAGATACTATTGTGTGAATAGCTTCCTAGCTGTTCAAATCCTTAGTCGTCTACGTACTACTCCGTACTACTAATCTATCTATAGTATATAAAGTAAAAATGATACTACTGTACTCCGTAGATTGTGGGCTTCAGTAGTCGGTATCTAGGTACAGATGTCGCTCAAAGTGGTATCGTCCCATGTCAGGCTAGTCAGCACTCGCATAAGTCCCGTGAAATGGATCCATGTAGAATTTACTATGTATGTACCTTGCCTAAAGGATCAAGTTACAGTTACTACGGAGTACAGTCTCTAGCATCACAGTTGTCCTGTTTCTGGTAAATTCAAGGTTATATAAACAGACATTTCAGTTACCTGCGATTGAAACTTTACAGGAGAAAGACTATTATGAATACAGTTCAGTGTCGACGAACCATTAGGCCCCGAGGCCCCCAGTTTTACCCTCCAGTCATGCATAATTGCAGCTCTTATACCCCTCATCCAACGTTATCCAAAAGACACTTTAATTACTATAGGAAATTGCAGAGCTGGTCCCAGGCGAAGTGCTTAATTCTGTTAAGAAGTATGCGATTCCATAAACAAATAAAGAACTGGCAGTATCAACTAATACAGTCAATGGTGTGGCCAGGGAGGGATCTATGCCCCGTACGTGCTTACTACCTAGTAAGTTATATAATCAATATCTTAAAAACAATAAGTTCGACTAATTACTGATAGTTCTATTTACAGAACTACTTGTGATATTGGTTAATAGTTAATAAACTACTTCTTCCGGCCCTTAGTTTGTAGGTTTGATTAGTGTCTTCAAGTCTTGACAATTTATACTATTGTGCCGTTAAAGGTAAAGTACCGCCAAACTACTCCGTACTATACTACTAACTACCCGGTAGCTCTAATTATTAATAGTAGTAGCTAACGTATGGAGTATGCAACAACTTGAAGCTCAGCAACACTTCGCTGTACCCATTAGTATTGGCGGGTAGTCCTGGAAAATGCCTAGAAGAGGGCTGCTGTTACTAGTACCCATCATCTTTTAAAGAACAGCTGAATCTTAAAACTTTCTCTTGAATTGTCATCTCATCCCTCGTCCTGTCGGGACCAGAGACAGATTTCCGCATCCGTCTTTGCTAGTAGTATTTACTAGCATCATGGCCGAGCCATTCCAAGTGACTATTGACGCAGAAATTGAACCAGATGTAATCTTCTCTGCTTACTCTCATAATTTAGCTAAAGTTCAAATCCTCAAGGCTAATCGCAATTAAGATGCAAACCACCTTGATCACGACTCGGCTTACCATGACTCGTAACTTAGATCGACGTCTATCTTCACGTCTTTCGCCATTCGTTGACGCTCATGACTTAGGTTACCGGCATCCGAAAGTTACCGGACATCGACCAGTGCATCGAGTGTCTTGAATTACAAGTACGACCGCCATGATCATTGCATTGCCCCTCTGAATACAGCGTTTTGGTTTAGATTTTATTTTTCTTTATTTTTCTTTTATTGTTGTTCTTATTCTCATCATCATTAAATCAACAATGTAGATTAACCTTCTAGGTAAACTAGGTGCGAACTCCGTACGCGTCACCCGAGTTTCATCTAGTATGCTACACCGTATAATCGCACTTTTTGTTGAACGGTCGAAGATATCACGCATTATGGGAAGGCGAATGTGCTCTGGTGCGCTCTACCACATATTTGACTCTCTATATCTGCTTCAGAGGGCCTGAAGAACGACTGAAGGACGTCTGTAGCCAAATGATGAAAAGGAGCAGGACTTGATGGATCTACTCCATCATATCTATACACTGATCCTTGATGGCGAAGTCCATATTGCACCCATTAAACCCCCACAAAGAGTTCTCGACCTTGGTGCAGGCACAGGAATATGGGCTGTTGGCTTTGCGGAGCATGGCCTATTTTTCTTTTTCTTGGTTCCTTTTATATACCCCAAACTGTTCTGCCGAACACTGAAAACTCCCCCCCCCTCTCTTTAGTCAATACCCGTCCTCAGAAGTAGTAGGTATCCGATACTAGGTACAATTCCTGTGTTTTTACCTTAGGCTAAGTTCTCATGGCCTAGGCAATGATCTTAGTTCTATACAGTCAAAGTGGTGAGGTACGTCGATTTTGAATTGAATGGAAATAATGCTCATATTGTTGCAATACAAAAGGGTCCCGCCAAATCGTCAATTTGAAATAGATGGTTTTGAACCGGAATGGTGTTATGCGCCCTCATTTGATTACATCTATGGTCGCGAGCTTGCTGGATCCAGATTTATACGCGACTTCCCTCGTCTGTGTAAACAAGCCTTCTCTCATTTGCGGCCTGGTGGATACTTTGAAGTTCAAAGCTTTACAACCGATATCTTTTCCGACGAAGGCTCGACTGAAAAGGCACCCTATACGAAACAAGTCGTTGCGCTTTTACAAGGAGCAAGTGTCAAATTTGGCAAACCTATGCGTGATTTGGATAAGTGGCCCACAACCATGAGAGACGCCGGTTTCACGGGTGTGGTTTGCAAGATTGTGAAAGCACCCGCATCTCCACGGGCCAAGGATGCGAAGCAAAAAAAAATCGAGAGATTTCTTCAAGCACACCGAGCACAAAGTGTTCCTGCGTATACGGAGTACCAACTTATGCTTTACTATCTCGGGTTCTGGGGTGGGACAAGATAGAGATGCACGTGTTGCAGGTGCTCCACTACGGATAATAGTGTTCTGAGGTCTTAAGAGGACACGGGTTCGAATCCTGTTACTGGCTTGAAATATCTACCAAATGACATGTATGCTTTCCACAGCTCTTGATTTTCCGTATATCTTCGGATACTAGCTTGAATTTCTGTATATCTTTGGATAACTTGCTATTCAGCGTATGCTCCGGGCATATCTCTTATCTACTCTATAGAATCACATCCACATGTCTGAATAAAAGATTCTAATGACTAGGCTATTAGCCTATACATAAATGTTTGAATTGCTTTCTAGGGGGTCAATGTATGTACTTAAAATCCATAGCTTAGCACGTCTGTATACCCCAAGGGAGGTTCCAGGGGGCTAGGTAGATATACGGAGTATAGGGTCACAAGGCTGAGTCCGCCTACGCCTTCGCCCTGGATGTTAAAGGATTCATCATCATCATCATCCAACTCTTCGCACTTTGTTGTTTAACTTTCTTCAATCCAGAAACTATATGAAGTTACCTCCATTGATAGCAGGGCTATCAACCAGCTTGTCGTTAAGAAATCCTACTAAACATAAATCTCTTTGAGCTGAATATGCCTTATGCGTTCTTTTTACTCGTGCAGATTCTGAGTTCCTTCAATACCACTACTGGGGTATCATAGTTTAACTTACCGTACAATGCTGAATGCGGGTTGAGCGTACTTTTGCAGTACACCCAGACAAGCAAAAGAAGCTTCTGAGTTCAAGTTTTATGAGTGAGGGATAAAAAAAAATATACAGGAAGGATAAGACGAAGAAGATTCCAACATGTGTCTCAATAAAGGCTAACCTTGAAGGGTTAAAGGAAGTTATCTTCCTAAATGCCCCGAAAAGTACTACCACATCTCGGTTGACAAACTTTGTATAATACCTAGTAGTAGGTAGTAGGTAGTACTGTAGGTTAAACCCCTGCATTTAGTAACTGCCAAACAAAAAGCCTACTTGTAACCCTTACCCGGACACCCTTGATGGATAACTTCAGTATGTGCACGATATCTAAATCGCTTTCTTCAGTTCGGTTCTTGCATCAAGGGAACCTGGTTTGTGCTGAATACTTGGGTGGAGTAAGCACCTTTTTTGATCGACTCCTGTCGTATTAGTTCCGAACGCCTAATGTAGCAGTATCAGTTTAGTCTGATTTATTATGACCACAATATAGAAGCGATCGTCCCCAAATCGACTCGGATGATTGTCAACCACGATTTTGATCTGCCGGCCGGAAATTCTTGGGATAAATATGCCATCGAACCCTCAAGAAGTGTTTTATCGATATCTCACCACCAGTGTCGTGAAGATGAGTCATAAAATTAAACTTTCTCATGTTGTATGACTAAAAGCTTTTTCTTTTCCTTTTTTTTTTTTTTCTCTCTGTTCCCAACCAGGGAAACACACGCCAAACAATTTCTTTTGAGTTCATGAAACCTCAGGTGTTAGAACTTGGTATCTACTGGCAGACTGCCGAGTAGTCAAAAATTTTCCGCGGTGGGATACTCGACACTGGCACTGACTAGAGTCAATAGTAACCCACTAAACAAAGGATGTGTGGGGTGGAGCCGTCAATACTAACAAATAGTGCGTTTAAATAGGTAGGTACAGAGTAGACTAGAAATTTGAACTCAACTTTTCCACCGACTCCACTCTATCCATATGTGTAGATATTTCAATTTTTGTGTATTCCTTAGTAGCAAGCGACGGACAGGCAGTGTTAGTGAACTACTAACGCTTGACATAATGAATTGGGATACCTATTAGATATTACAGTATATAACACAAAGAGTACTTTTGGTAGATAATACGTACATACATACATACCACACACTGTAGGACAGAGTATGTATTCTGTACTCCGTATGTACTGTACATATATGGTCCTTATGCATTAAATGTAATTGGTAGAATTTATCACAGATCACAGGACTTGGCAATATCTTAAGTGAACTTGCACCTGCCATGCTCACTAATTGGCCCTTCCAGATTAGTCTTCTAGGGGGTCGACCCAAGATCCTCAAATCAACCACGAATTGGAACATATGCCAGGCAACTAAAATCTCTTTTTAACTTTTTGTGCTCCCGGCCATCCTCATGGGTCCTGCGACCATGAATGATCCACGATTCCCATCGTCTACAGACCTCAGAACGTGGATGGTGGGTCGCTGATCTGTGTACTATCATCAGATTCATCACCCTTTGCCGAACGTGAAACTCCTCTGCTAGTATTCGGATTTGCTACTGGATTTGCCATCGTGTGGCAACGCATTATGCAGTGGAGAGACAGCCCGGTATTCCTCGAAATCCCATACGGTGTCTGCTTTTTTGAGCCCTACTGCAATGCCTGCAGTGGCTCCGGGCCTGGCTCGGCCATGGGGAAATGTTGAAGGCCAAAATATTAGCCCACAAATTACGAGGCACAATTTCCCCTGGTTCCTGAAGGGACATTATCGACCTGCTTCCCTGGTTCCGAGGAGACGGGTGTCGAATTACACGATCATACTCCTGGTCTATATGCAAAGTGGGTGTGCCTTGCTTATGCAGTGGGACTGTGATTATAGACTATATTATCTCGCCAGTCTCCTCATGTCTCCATTTCATTCAGGCTCTTCCTACGTTCATTTCCTAGCTTTGCCACGACGCTAACACTCTGATGATGGCCTTTGCGATATTCACCACTCGACCGGGGTGCTAATGGTTATGATCACATTCAACCGAATAACAGAAAAGAAAAGCAAAGGATAACTGTACGACGATAGGAAAGACTGTCACCATCGTCACATTACGCCACTTCAACCCAAACAGGAAACATGAAGGTTGCCCCAGCCAGCGTTGTGGCGACATGGCCAGCACCGAATTTTGTTGACCCTCCTACTCGCGGAAATTCTGTCCTTATCGTGACCATTGTCTTTGCAACCCTCGCTTTTCTTGTGACTTGTCTTCGACTTTACACTCGCTTTAAGATAACATGCAGTCCAGGTATCGATGACTTACTCATAGTAGTTGCGCTGGTATGTTGCAAAGGAGAAGGTGCTACTCGCAGACCCTAATCTATCTCTAGGCTTTCACGATTGCAATGTGCATTATCCTCTGCCTACTAACAGAGCAATATGGAGGCAACAGACATATATGGGACGTTCCGTTGGAGTGGTTTTCAACGGTTTCCAAACTCAACCTCCTCTTCCAGACCCTCTTTTCCTTATCATCAAGCATAACGAAAATCGCACTTTTATGGTTCTGCAAACGACTACTTGGGGCCGGTAGCAAGGGTCTCTATAACACATATAATATGGCTTTGAATGGAGCCATTGTCATGGTCGCGCTGCTATGTCTGAGTTTCTTGTTTGTTTGCACTTTCCAATGCAGGTATGTTTGCATTTCCCATCCAAGCTTCTTCCTGACTCTCACACCGTGCTAATTTGCCAGTCCAATTCATGCCTACTGGGACTATAAGCCAACATACCCTCATCACTGTTTGAATGAAGGGGCCTACATATTCGCCTCTAGTGTCATCAATATTGTTACCGACTTCTTGTCCACTGTCGTTCCGATGCCGTTGATCTGGAATCTTAATCTCCCGGCCCGGCAACGAATTGCTGTAATGTCCATTTTTGGATTAGGAATTGTGGTTAATATCGCCGGGATCGCCCGGACAGTATATGCGTATAAGAGTCTGATCGGCTCAGACGATACGACTTGGTGGGGTTGGCTAGGCCTCCTCTCCTCGTCAGTAGAGATCAACTTGGGATTGGTATGTTTAAATTTCTGCGACTTTTTTTTCTGGCCAACATTTCTGATGCTTATCAGATCTGTGCTTCTGCACCCGCACTGAGGCCTCTTATTACGCATTTCTTGCCCTGGCTGCTCCAGTCCACTCATCAATATCCCTCCGAATATGGTCAAAGCCATCCTCGGAAGCTATGGTCGTCAACCCACCCGGCCGGACACTCTACTAGACGTTCCAAGGAACGACCGTATCATCATCCTGACAGCCAGTTGGAACGGTTGGAGGTCTACCGGACGGTTGAGATGGAAAGTTGGACCGAATCCAGAAATCCAAACGATCCGGACGGCAATGCTCAAAGCATGCCATCAAACGATGCCCGTGTCATAACGCCCAGCTATGACTTTCACCTGAAGTCCAGCGGTGCGGTATACACATCACCAGGGAGCGAGAAGTCTTGCACGCCTCTTACCCGGCAGAACAGTTCGCCATTCAACGACAAAAATTCCCTTTAACATTCTTTCCACCCTTCCTTCCATTATTCCCCTCTGATAAAGTTATAGAATGCTGGTTCGTGATCGTTGAGCTCAGAAGAACATATATCCGTACTTTACGAAACCACACATTTCCTGAACCTTTCACCACACATTCAAGTTGACTTGAAGTTCTCTTGTATATTAGTACTCATACATACATATATACATTTCAAATTATACTTGCATAGTACAGTATGTACATACCATACGATATACTGCAACTCTGATCGAAGACAATCCAATTGAAAAGGAAAGGCAAGCTAGAGTCCCTAGTCAGCGACAGAGATATCTATACCTACTAGATAGTACTCCGTACATTGTCACATTATGGGTGTGGCTCCACAAGCCCTCGTAAAACAAATTTCACCAACTCCACCAACTCCACCAACTCCACCATCTTCCCCACCCATCCCAAAGAAACCCGCCAATGTCGACGCCAACATGGCCTGACCGTAGGACTTGACATGATGTCAAAATCATTACTAAAATACTTTAAGAATGAGTGCTGGTCCATTCACTGGGACTCGTTAGGTACTAGAAAAGCAACCTGACCATTGCTAACTCGTATTTCCAGGGACAGAGTAAATGCCAAGAGGTTGTTGACCTAATACGAATCCCCATAACGGAAGCAATTATTGATATTGGATATGCTTACGGAGTATGGAGTACGGAGATTGTTATTTGAACTTATATCCGTACGTAGTCAACGATAAGACCGTCGGCGGATATTGTGAATTGTGGTAACTTCGTTGCAACGTTTTCATAGCGACTTTATCCTCGAACCTTACACATTATAATACTTCCTAAGCCCCTTTTCTTAGTATCTACTACGCCTTTTTTTCTAAGTTTTCTTCGAATGGAATTGCTTTGAACTGTCATCAACTTGAAGTAGAATGTGGATCTCAGTACTCTTTCTCTCAATTGGCTATTAGTTAATATTACTGTTCAGCATAGTGACTGCTTCGGAAAGATAGCACTTGAACGCAGCGGCGAGTGTACTCTGTAGAAAGCGGGTATATGAAGAAGTTTTGCCTTTGGGTACTAGTATAGCATATGGTAATCAAAGATATGATAGAGTATTTCTAACTCCCATCTACTCGAGCTCCTTATATTTCTCTTTTTGATTTGGCCGTTGTACTAGGGCCATGTTCCCAGAGAATACTAGTACTTGATTCAGATATGGATGATCTTAGCTGGTACCTCGAAAATACACGAGTCCTTCTTGCACCTTCAATTATAGTATATCATTATGGTAATTGGGTAGTCTTGGTATTTCGATATGTAGATCAGCTCAGTAAATTCAAATAGTACTAAGTACCCGTGGTTGACATAAAATATCATCGAATTAGTTGGGAATGCTAGACCATAAGAGTTGAAGATCCCATATTACAGGATATCCTCGTCTGTCACCTTCCCATCAGGATCAATCTTGAAGCTCAACCCACGACCCATAAAGATCCGCAAGCATTTATATCGTCAAATTCATTTTGATTGTTGTGGGCGGTCTTACGGACTGCTGTCATCACCACAAATCGTCATTATTGCCCTTACTTCTCATGAGAACCATAAAAAGTTCCAAGCGATGAGTCACGAGGAAAATCTTGTACTGACAGTCCTACAGTCTACTCGGCATCCTGAACAATCAACAAATATAGCATCCGAATATCACACTTTCAGTACAATGGGGGAAGCGTCTGGCCTCAGTCGGAATCGTTCCCAGAGACATTCAATCTCCCTAACATATACGGAGGAAGAACTGCGTCCATGGTATCAAAGACCTCCATTGAACTTGAACCAGCCGCTCCTTCGCACCTGGGACTTCTATTCTGCCAGCAAGCCAAACTCAGCTAACTGCATATGTCCAACTTCTGCCTGTCAACCATTAGACACGTTCGAGGCTCGGGCGGCATCTCTCACTACCCATGCCAATCCAAGTACCTGGTTTGCGACACCGTTCATCTCGTTTACGACATCGCCCGAAGTTGCACGCAAATACGCCGATAGAAGGGCTCCCACCAGAGGCCTTCAGAAGCTTACTGTTATCAATCCAGGAGCCCGGGTAGCACACGGCCGACATATTCTGGATATGGCCAGTGAAATGCAGCACTACGGCGTTCGGGACCCCTTCTGCAAGTTTTACGAATGCTACCGAGATGAATATCTCTGCCTTTGGGAAGTGACTGCAGACGAAATTGTTGGCCATTGGGACTGGACGGACCTTATTCAAATGACGGATTGGTATACGGAAATCATCCTGCCTGCGTTCCAGATACATAACATGCGACTGCTTACTGGTCCTTCGGGTCAGAGAATGCAGGAGGTATTAGCTTTGCTCGATGCTTTGCCGGGTGTCTCTTCAAACGTTGAAGAGCAATCAAGTAGAAGGACTGATAGATCGACAGAGAATGAATCCCTTGAGCCAGAGTACGTACTTGATGAGAGCTGGGACTCGTCAAGTGAAGGCTACGACGAATGCTTCGAGGATCAGGAGTAGTTGCTGAAGTTGCAAGGAATTAGTAAATTACCTAACGCTCTATGTGACTGTCTTCTTCTGACAGCTTGCTGAACATGTACTGGTATTTGAGCGGGTTGATATTTTCCTATATTGCTACTGTTTATCAATAGATGGAGTGGTGCTTCTTATCGACTGCCCAGACAACCACTGATAACGATAACGGCTTATCGCTTATCGGGGAAGGCTCAGGTGACACCCGACAGAGGTCTCCAGTATTACTACTACCTTAGTACTATGATGGGGAACTACAAGGTAGATCCTAACAGGAATACATTACTAGTATCTACTACGGAATACTGCTCCGTAGACTCTAGTATCTTTTAGCAGAGAGAATTAGCCAAAACATTTCCCACTGCTTCCTGATCTCGCTTTTATCGCCGACGGAGCGTCACAATCGGCGGTGGGGGAATGCGCCATGATTGGCCCAAATCGCCGACGATAAACTAGTAGTTAAAGAGAAGCTCCATCGAAGTGTCCAAATTCGCCGGCATTCCCGTTGATCACTGGAATTTCTGGTCATATAAAAGAGGGTCACAATTCCCATTGTTCGTGGGTGGACTCTCCTCAATCTTTGCTACATATACCGGGTGGTGTTGTTTGCCTTCATCCATAGCAAACCCCGAGCAATAAAGCTCCAGCCTCCGTATCTACATACCTTATCACTGTCTCCCCATCTCTCCTGCACCCGCATTCCTCAGAATATCTCAATCAAAATGGCATCCATTGCTCGCTCTAGCCTCCGAATGCATTCGGTAGTGCGTATGCCGACTGTCCGCACCATTACCACCACCCCGCAACGTTGCGCAGCGGCGGCGAAGCCCTTCTTCGCTGACGAGCCAACAGCTCCCAAGCTGGCCACTGCGATTCCTGGTCCCAAGAACCAGGCTGCCACAGCGGAACTGGACAAAGTCTTTGACGTTCGGAGTTTGAACATGCTCACCGATTATTCCAGGTCGATCGGTAACTAGTACGTCACTTTCCTCGCAGTAGCGACCCCAATGGCTAACAATGGACTAGTATCGCGGATTTGGATGGAAATGTTTTGCTGGATGTGTAAGTGGTTTCAGCTCTCGTTTTCTACATTGTCGCTGATGCCAGTCACTAGCTACGCCCAGATTGCCTCCATTCCCATTGGCTACAACAACCCCCATCTTACCAAAGTCGCGCAATCGCCCGAGATGATCACCGCTCTGATCAACCGACCAGCCCTGGGCAACTTCCCCTCTGCGGACTGGGCGCATATCCTGAACACCGGTGTCCTCAAGGCCGCCCCCAAGGGTCTGAACCAGGTGTTCACTGCCATGGCGGGATCGGACGCCAACGAGACTGCCTACAAAGCTGCTTTCATGTACTACCGTCAGCTGCAGCGTGGAGGTCCAGAGAAAGAGTTCACCGAAGAGGAACTGCAGAGTACCATGACGAACCAGTCTCCAGGATCTCCCCAACTGTCTATCCTCTCCTTCAAGTCTGCTTTCCACGGCCGTCTCTTTGGCAGTCTGTCCACTACCCGCAGTAAGCCTATCCACAAGCTCGATATCCCTGCCTTCGACTGGCCCCAGGCGCCCTTCCCCTCCCTGAAGTACCCCCTTGAGGAGCACGCCCAGGAGAACGCCCAGGAGGAGCAGCGTTGTCTCCAAGAGACTGAGCGGTTGATCAAGGAATGGCACAACCCTGTCGCCGCCGTTGTTGTCGAGCCCATTCAGTCTGAAGGTGGAGACAACCATGCCTCTCCTGCTTTCTTCCACGGCCTGCGCGAGATCACCAAGCGGAACAACGTCCTCTTCATCGTGGATGAGGTGCAAACCGGAGTCGGTGCTACCGGCAAGTTCTGGGCCCACGACCACTGGAACCTCGAGACGCCACCGGACATGGTGACCTTCTCGAAGAAGGCGCAGACCGCCGGCTACTACTATGGTAACCCGGCACTGCGCCCCAACAAGCCGTACCGTCAATTCAACACCTGGATGGGTGATCCAGCGCGTGCTCTCATCTTCCGTGGTATCATCGAGGAGATCGAGCGCCTGAGCCTGGTCGAGAACACCGCCAAGACTGGTGACTACCTGTATGCCGGCCTCGAGCGCCTCGCTCAGAAGTACCCTGGCCACCTGCAGAACCTCCGCGGTAAGGGACAGGGAACTTTCATTGCCTGGGATACTCCGAAGCGTGATGAGTTCCTCGTTAAGGCCAAGGGCGTCGGTGTCAACATTGGTGGAAGTGGAGTGAGCGCCGTTCGGTTGAGGCCCATGCTGATCTTCCAGGAACACCATGGTAAGTTACATTTACCACCCATGTTTGAAAAAAAAATATGGAACTGATGCTAACGTGTCCGCAGCTGATATCCTCCTGGAGAGTATTGAGAAAATCATCAAACAGCAGTTGTAAGCTTTCGATTTGCATGAGTAGCATATTCCCGTGATTTTTGCATCTGTTTCTGTTCCCATAAATTGGCAGAGTCTGGCGTTTATTGTTGGGTTGGGCGGGTCTATCTATCTACGAGTTATGTTTTTGAAGGTGTTAGCAAGCTATATATAGCAAACGGACAATTGCTTTATGTTGTCGCCCCAAAGTGCATCGATTTGGCATGCTGGGTATTGAACAAAATTCAACCGTTGATCTTTCACGATGAGTACGTTCTCGAACTCAGAAACAAAAAAGAAAGCGACAACTCCAGCGTAATAACAAATCAGCCCATTCCCGAAACATATATCGAAGATAAACCAAATCCCTAACTCCTGGTTCCTGCAACGGTGAGAAACAACCCGCTATGAAACACCCGACATCCGAACCGATCAGGTCCGCGTCCACCCTTTCTTTCCACTCAGGGGAAATGGAAGCGTGTAGTGATGTGCACCTCGGACCCAAGAGCGTCCCGATTTAAGCGTCCTCTTCCCCCGTACTACCATCCCGAGGGATATATTTGACACCCGAATCCTCCAAGCTCGTAATGATCTCGTCCGGAAGCTGCAGAAGAGAGAGAGGAACCGTATCAGGCTGAAATTCCGACAGCGTAGAGGGAACATGAACCCAATCTGAACCTACCGACCCGGTCACCTTGACCGCATATGTACCCGGCACGTAACTATCGAGTCGCTGCCAGCGAGCCACCCAGCTGGTGTTCGGGTCCCGGAGGGTGACCAATCCTTCAAAGACCTGAGAGGTGCATTCTTGAATGGCGTCATTATTGCCACGGAGGCCGAGGACGTTGTCGCAGTTGGGGCAGCCTTCGCGCATGAATTTCTAACGGGGGGAATCCGGGTTCGTTAGTCTATACTGGAATGCTTTTCTTGTGTCCCCGGTGTTGGCCCTGAGTTGAACGTACGCTGTGCAACTGGACGAGGGAGCAAACCATACAGGCGCGAAGTGTGCGCTGCTGGCTAGGTGCAACGTAGAAGGACATCGGGATGGGAGATATTCCGTGAATGAGAGACTTTCGAGGAGGAATGAAGAAGACAATATGGGGGTGGAGGATAAATTGAACTTGGAAACTGGATTTGATGTCGGAAAAGAATGCCAAGACCGGCGACTGGAGGATCTTCGGAATTCAATTCCAAAATCGTTTGGATAAAGAGGGGGAAAAACAAAATACCAGATTCCCAGATTCCCAGATTCAATTCCACATTTTTTCCTTGAGGAAAATTCATCAGATTTTCTTTGAAGAACTTTCTTTTTCCTCAACCAGTGCATTTCCCTTAAGGATCCCCCTCGTTGAACTCCTACTGAACGCTCTCGTGCCTTCTTTCCGGAAATCCTCTCTCGAGTTCTCCCCTCACTCGAAACTTTTTTTTTTCTTTCGCCCTTTCCTTCCTTCGATGGCGTCGTCTGATCTTGAAGCTGCGACTGCGCTTAAGGTGCAGGGAAATAAAGCGTTCGCCGACCATGAGTGGCCCACTGCTATCGATTTCTACACTCGGGCCATAGAGAAATATGACCGTGAGCCGTCGTTCTTCAGCAATCGCGCTCAGGTACAGTACGCTCGTGGCGTCTTCTATCGACTACCATCTGCCCTATGGACGTAATTCAACTTGCTAATCGCTATACTAGGCGCATATCAAACTTGAAGCGTATGGATTTGCCATTGCCGATGCCACCAAGGCGCTTGACCTTGACCCCGCCTATATCAAGGTCAGTAAAGTACACATATTTACAGCTCATGTTCCCCTCCCCCCACCTCCCCTTCCTTTTCGTTCTTTTATTTTTCCTCTTCCCTCCCTTCTAAGATGAGGTTGTACTGCTGAATTTATTAAGGCCTTCTCGGAAAAGAAGCATCCCCCGTCGACTAACTTGATCTAGGCATACTGGAGGCGAGCCCTGGCCAACACCGCTATCCTAAACTATAAAGACGCCTTAAAAGACTTCAAAGCCGTGGTGAAGAGGGAACCAAATAATCGCGATGCGAAGGTAAAGCTGGCAGATTGTGAGAAGCTTGTGCGTCGATTGGAGTTTGAGAAGGCCATCGAAGTGGCCGACCCCCCATCGGCCTTTGAGGGTTTGGACATTGATGCTGTGGTGGTTGACGCCAGCTATGACGGTGTACGATTGGAGAAAGAAATGACGCAGGATTTTATCGATGATATGATTGAAAGATTCAAGGCTGGCAAGAAAATCCACCGCAAGTATGCCTTCCAAATCGTCAAGGCTGTAAAGGATATTGTCTATGCGGAGCCAACGATGGTCGAGATTGGAGTGGACCAGGGCACTCAGCTAACGGTCTGTGGGGATACACATGGTACGTTTCGCGCGCGCACTTTCCCCCCATTCTTTCCACTTCGGCTTTCCACTTCGGCCATTTGCTCAAACGCCCCCGATAGGACAATTCTTCGATCTGCTCGAGATCTTCCGGTTGAACGGATACCCAAGCGACAAGCACGCATACCTCTTCAATGGCGACTTTGTGGACCGTGGCTCTTGGTCTACTGAGATTGCCCTGCTCCTCTATGCATATAAGTGGTTGCGACCAAATGGCATCTTCCTGAACCGTGGAAACCACGAGACGGATGATATGAACAAGGTTTACGGATTTGAGGGCGAATGCAAAGCGAAGTACAACGAGACGATGTTCAAGGTGTTCTCGGAATCGTTCTCTGCTCTGCCTCTGGCTACATTGATCGGCAGCAAGTATCTCGTCCTCCATGGTGGTCTCTTCTCCGACGACAATATTTCCTTAGATGACATCCGGAAACTGGACCGTCACAACCAGCGGCAGCCGGGACAACAGGGCCTGATGATGGAGATGCTCTGGACCGACCCCCAGACCGACCCTGGCCGCGGCCCGAGCAAGCGAGGAGTTGGGCTTCAGTTTGGTCCAGATGTTACCAAGCGATTCTGCGAGAAGAATGGACTGGAGGCCATCATCCGCTCACATGAAGTCCGCATGGAGGGTTACGAAGTTGAGCATGATGGACGGTGCATCACCGTCTTCTCTGCACCCAAGTACTGCGACACTACGGAGAACAAGGGAGCATTCATCAAGATTGGTCCGGAACTCAAGCTGGACTTCCAAGTGTTCGAAGCCGTTCCTCACCCTGATATCAAGCCTATGGTAAAGCCTTTCCTCCCATTCTTTCTTTTGCCCAGTGATACCTGGTGGTTCTACAAGCACACACAGAATGCTGACATACTTTTTCTCAGGCGTATGCACAAAACTCAATCTTGTCCATGATGTAAGATGATCAACGTCTGCATGGGACGGCGTTTATGGGTGGAGAGAGAGAGAGAGAGAGGGATGGTCCTCTCAACCGGTCATAGAAGCTCGGTTTCGGAATGAGTATTGGGGGTTTCTTTGGTTATACCTCCAGATTTGAATAACAGCAGATATCCCTCAGATACCAAGTCCTGTATCTATTGAATGATGGTTTCCTGTTGCATAGCGGAACAATGATTTGTGAATGAATATGAGGTATGGTGGCGTTCACTTGGGCCGTAAGAGATTTTTGGTATATTTTCTTTTCTTTTCTTTTCTTCTTCTTGTTCTTCCATTTGATTCATGTAAACAATGAGCGACTTTGATTCTATTGTGCAATGGTATAGATTTAGAAAAAAATATTCCACTTCATCGGAGTTGTCGTTTTAGGAAACCCGACCGCTTTGCTTTGAAACCCCGCGATTGATTGATTTCTTGTGCTGCTTTCCCACGTTACTTTCTTACTTTCTTGTACTCAATCCCACTCTTTCCTTTGCCGCATCAAACCTCTCGAGACTGTTTGGTAGAACTGTTTAACAGTCCAGGAAAGATGGAATTCGATCCCAAGACCCGTATGTGTCATCATTGTCAGAAAAATAAATCATTCCGATTTCCCAACAGTCAAAACTAATCTCCACGTCTCCATCGATCTTACCCAACAGCGCAATACCTTACTTCCGACAAAAGCAGTTTTGCTTTGGTTTCCGCTCATGACCGTTGGCCTGTGATTATCGTGAGTGATTTTTGTTTTTTAAAAAAAGTCTTGTTTTCTCCGATCTTTTGCTCATCGCCGGTTTCTATAGACTGGTGCCATCGACGATCTCCACCGCACCGTTGGTGATGTAACCGACGAGGAGAAGCGCAAGGAGGGCAAGGCTGTCATTGAGAAACTTGCAGCGCTGAAATATGAATTGCAACACAACAGGCAACTAACGTGAGTGATATTAGTCTTTGGATGTCTGGGATATAGACGAAGGAGGTCACTAAATTCTGTCGCTACGAAGTCCCCTCCTCGACGATGGCGAGCCGGATATTGCTGAATATAACAAGGAGCTGGAGCAGCGAGGAAACCCGACATGGCATGATGTCTCATGGCTGTACTCAGAATGCTACCTCTGTGTGTTCAATTTCCTCAGAGCAACGTGGACAATGAATAGAGCTGCTAACGGAGAACAGACCGGCGCATCCGTACGTTCTTCGCGTTGTCCAAACACTGGAAAGGATACGACGTATTTGCCCGCCAGAAGATGTCCACATTCAAGTCGTCTCGCCCGGCCGTTCTGGAATTAGCTGCGCGGTACAAGGAATTAGCTCTGGAGGCGGAGAGAAGTCAAGCTGATGGCATGACCCCGGAGCAGACCGAGCAGGCGGAGCGCATACTCTTCTCCGAGATGTGCGAGATCTGCCTGTGGGGAAATGCCACCGATCTGTCCCTCCTGACCTCCCTTACCTATGAGGATATCCAGAAACTGCAGGGCTCGCAGGCGCGAAAAGCGGCGGAGAAGAACATTATTGTGAACGATTTGGACGCTGCTTTTGACGCCCTCAATACGGCCCGCAAGGAGAAGAAGACCGGGGAGCGTCGCGTAGATATCGTCCTCGATAACTCCGGCTTCGAATTGTTCGTTGACCTCATCCTTGCCGGATACCTTCTTTCTTCCGGTCTGGCGACGACAGTCGTACTGCACCCTAAGCTGATCCCCTGGTTCGTATCGGACGTTACGCCCCCAGACTTCAGGGACCTAATCAGCGCACTCGCCGACCCGCAATCCTTCTACACTGCCGCCGACGAGTCAGGCAGAGAACACTCCCCCCTCTCCGATAAGGAGCTGTCAGAGGTGAACTTCCTCTTCGAGCACTGGTCCCGGCTCCACGCGGACGGAAAGTTGGTCATCCGCCCGCATCCCTTCTGGACCTCCCCGGGAGGCTACTGGCGCATGCCCAACACGGCTAAGGACCTCTTCGAGGATCTTCAACAGAGCGAACTCGTCCTCTTTAAAGGTGACCTCAACTACCGCAAGCTGACCAATGACGTAAGTCCACTTCGATGCTCGTTTTTGAGTGCTACCCTCAGTCTTCCCTGAAATTCGCACCCTCTAACATTTCATTCCCTCACCTAGGCTACTTGGGACCCGACAACTCCCTTCACAACTGCCATCGGTCCAATGGGCCCTAAGTCCGGCGTCCGTGTTCTCGCCTTCCGGACTTGCAAAGCCGATGTCGTGGTTGGACTGCCATCCGGTGAAGACGAAAGACTCCGCCAGCTACCTGGCGGCGGGGGCTCTGAGTCCCGGAAATGGGCTTGGAGTGGAAAGTGGGCCGTTGTGTCGTTCTCTGACGGCAAGGCCTAACCGATTCAATCGTCCGTGTAGTTGCAAAGACAGGAATTAAACCCACCTCGGGACAGTTCGTAGAGGGACAGATAGATACAGACGGATATACAGGTATACAGATAGATGGTACCGCCATGGTTCGAATGAGCTATTCAGTTAATGTGTATTGATTGACTTCATAGTCGCGGATTAGAGTACTTCGCAGGTCTAAAGAACCCGTGGTGAGAGTGAATGAGAAAGACAAAATAGAAAAGAAGAGGGGTAGCAATGTTTAATGTAGGGTATATTCCAGACAGAGCTTGATGCTCGACTTGAGTGAAGCACTGGACAAATAAAAGGGAAAGCAATCGGACGAAATGGGCGTGAAGGAACATCCAATTGAAGAAAAGAGAGAGCGCCTATTATACCTACCATGTCGCCTCGCGCCAAATTAGAAATGAGTGAATACCCTCCCCTCCTCGACCGCCGAGTATTAAATAAATATGCCCAATTCAAGGTGAAACAAAAAGATCGAAAGAAAGAAAGAAAGAAAGAAAAAAGCCAATCAGGCCCGGATGTTCTCTTTCCCTTCTTTTCTGATCTTGCGGCTGTCTTCTTTGCGTTTGAGTCGTGCTTGAGCGGCTAGCATTCGATCCACGGGTATGGAATCCCGTTGGACTGTGGCGAGACTTTGACGGCGTCTTGGTCGATCAGGGAGATGGATGGATTCTGGCAGACCTGATATGGCGTCTAGGGTGAATTTTGTGGGGGAACGGCGAGCGCGCAAACGTTCGGTGCGGATTTGTTTGCTGTCGTCGCGAGTGGCAAGATGATGGGCAAGGGAGGTTAGGGTTGAATGGGTTGGGATGTAGGAGCGGTAGCTCTCTGGGTTGTATTTCTGTCTTGAGGTGCGCCGGGTGGTGGGTTCAAGTGAAGTGTAATCAGGAGGTGAGGAGGGTGGGATCGTGTCGCCGTTCAAAAGGTGGGTTTCTTGTGGTTTATGGGGTGAATCATCTAGGTATGTTAATTGTTCACTGTGTTCGTCCGTTTCCAGGCCTAGGGCTTTGGAAACCCGCTTCACGTCTAGTTCGCCGAGCACCGTTCTTGTGGTGTGTGGCCGTCGATCCTTTGCGCGTGGGCTGGGGCTAGCAGGGTCATCGATGTCCTGGGTTTCATCGCTGTGCTCCTTCTGAGGGCTGCCGTGTCCAACATCATAGACGTGGAGTCCAGTGTAGCCTTTGTCTGAGAGGCGGACTCGTGATCGGAGTTCAGGAAGGCGTTCGAAAGTGCTCAATTTCAATCTCAGCAGGTCGATCTGGTCTTGCATGTGGCAGCGCTCCTCATTGAACGACTGCGTGAGACCGTCTTCCAGCTCTCGATGGTGCTGGGAAGCCGACTTCAGACGCTCCCTGTATTCCTGGACCCGTAATTCTAATTTGGCCTCTCTCTGTTTCAGTCTTGCTTCCTTTTCCTTCCGCCGCCCTTCGTATTTGGTCATTTCCTGCTTTACGCGGGCTAATGTTTGTTTCAGCGTCAGATTTTCTTTCTCAAGGTCGGAGGCCTTCTGCTCCGAACTCTGTGCCAGGTCCTTAAGCTTGGTGAATTCCGATTGCTGACGCTTCATCTCCTCAATCTGGGCGTTTGCTTCGGCCAGTGCCTGCTGGGCCTTACGGAGCTCTTCAGCTGTCTCCCCAGAAGTCTCCTTTGTGGTCTCCGATGGTCCTGCGATATTGTCTACATCACCGCTTACAACACCGTGCTGTTCTAGAAGCTTGCGCAATAAACCGACTCGGTGTTTGTACTGCAGAGCCAGCGCTGTCTGCTTGGTGAGTTCCTGCACCAACTCTTCCTTGTCCGCTTTGGAGTTCTCTCCGACCATTGTCGAGGCGAGCTGAGTAACGTGGCGTTCCATCTCCGCAACCTTCACTTCTTCCCCCTTGAGTTTCTCGGCCAAGCGTAGGGCTTCCTCATCCTTCTTTCGGGCGTACGCTTTCGCGACCGAGCGATACTGAATAAGTTTCCTTATTTCTTGGGTGGTTTTATTTCTATAACTATCAAATTCGGCCTTCCAGTATTTGCCGGACTGGGAGCGGGGTTCGTTCAAATTGATAGTATCGTCGCCGGTATCATCTTCTGCTGACGAAGCTATCGTCTTGGATTCGCTTGATTGAGGGTTTTCCAACCCTCCCGACTCCTTGGGGGACGTATCGCGGGAATCCATCAATGCCTGTGTCAACTTGCTTCGTGGTTTTGCCTTTCCGTCTGAAGAGTTGATTAACCACTGGCTGCTCAACGGAGTTCTGGATGGCTTGTTAGATAGATCATCTCGCTTGCGCTCGTTATCCACAACGCCGAGGCCGAATGAAACCGTCTTACGTCGGTTTGACGCAGTGCCGGGGGTGACAAGGATGCTCTTCGTGGGGGAGACCATTGCATTCACAGCCATATCGAGGTCGGCCTTCGTGGCTCTCGGGACATCGTTCGTGTTCCCAGTAGTGGGCTTCAGCGACAGATTTGCGCGGGACGACTGATTGGCTGTCAGATCCTTCGGATTCGGTGCCCTCTCAGTCAGGTCCTCGTCATCAGGCCCAGGGGTGCCAAACAACGCGCTCTTGAAAGCGCGAATGGCAAACACAGGAGCCGGTGTTTCAGGAGGCTCCAACACCTTTGCGTTGTCTACGGAGATAAACAAAACCAAATAAACGAGTCAGCGCGACAGCCGTAGAATTATCCGTTGGGGGGGATGATCGCAAGTCCGTTATTGGACCGACAATGGGGCGCGTGCCCAAGCTCCAATGCAGCCAGCGAGAGAGACACGCACCTGCACACTGCTCGTTCTGCCCAGAGATCCACTCCAACATGGCGCCTGCAGGATAAGGTGAATCAAATTACCAAAAAGAATGAGGGTCGCATTGCAGGGCGGACACCATTGGCGTCTTCTCAGAGGTCAATGATCAAGCCTTGAGATTGACGTGGAACGCTGTGCTTTGTTTACAACAATCCAGCGGCGACGCTAAGGATTCAAGGCGGTCAGCGGAAAAACAACGGGGCGGGCCTGAAGGGCAGTTTAGTTCATTCTATAGTTACCGCTCTTTTTACTCTGCAATTTCCCGCTTTCTTTCTTTTCTTTCCTTTCCCCCCCCCCCCCGCTAATAGTAAGTACTACTAAGTACTACTATTAAGTACTACTACGGAGTAATTACCTGTGCTTAGTGATCCGTACCTATTTTGTACCCTTCCGCCATCTTTCTTTCTTATTACCAATTCCTGATCATTTGAATATGTCCCCCATTGAAGCATAGAGGGCTGCAGCTTCGGCTGCAACTTTGTCACAGCTTATCGCATGGCAAAGATTCATCTCGACTTGGGTGCAATACTTAATCTCACACCCCCTGACGCCCCGCTATGCCTCATAAGCAGAAGAAATCTCCTAACAATGCCTCCAAAAATGGCTCTCCCCGGGCGGAGAAGAAGCAACAATCCCCCGCAGATACCCTGTCGCTGGCCGTCCCCGTAGTGGTCCCAACTGATTACGAGGAGATCCACCGGAATGAAATTGAAGCCCTCCGCTCAATTTATGGCGATGACTTTGAAGAGGTGGAACATCGGCAATCTGCCTGGCAGGTATGTCTAGTGTCTCCTTGCTCCCCTTTTCAAGTTCATCCCTAATTGTGCTTTCCCCGTTTCAGCAATCGTCGAGTGTAGTCTTCAAACTTCACTTACGCGCTTCGTCCAACCCGGAGGTTCGTCTTGATTTACTGGTGGAACTGCCGACAACCTACCCGAAAACCTATCCGAACCTTTTCTTGGAAACTCTAGACGATCTCCGTCAAGGAGCGCGGTCGAGGATTGATGACATCATACGGAATAAACCGAAATCTCTCGTGGGATCTGAGATGATCTACGAGATTGCAGTCTCTATCCAAGATGTTCTAGAGGACGTGGCAGAAGCCAAAGCCCAGAATCAAGACCTACCCAGTCTAGAGGAGGAACGCATGGAACAGGAAGCTGCTGCCAACCAACGCGCGGAACTAGAAAGACAAGAAGAGCTTCAGAAACAGGAGGCCGCCAGTGCGGAAGAAGAACGAGCATTGCAACAGCTATTGGACGATAAACTTCGAGAACGAACGAAAGCTCGATTATTACGACGGAAGAGTCGAACGTCTGGCATAGATACGAGCAGTGACTTTGATGCCGGGGAGAATATCCCAGGCGCAATTTCCTTCGACCCGCCCCTGGTCATGGCCGACAGCGACGAAGGACCTTTGGTCTTCCGGGCTGTTTATGGGAAGACCCTCCTCCAGAGCACCCAGGGAAAAGATACGTTTACTGTGAGACCAGTAGTCACAGAGAACAGGTGTCATGCGCCTCTTCTGGTCTTAAAAGAGTTCTCAATTGATGACACAAGGCTGTCCCCACTCGCATTCCGTGAAAAAATGCGTAGTAGTGAGGACAAGCTGGAAGCGCTGAAAAGGCTGCGGCATCCGAATTTACTGGATTTCGTTGGGTTCAAGATTTACAGACCTCTTGAACCTACCAGCCCACAAGATAATGCATGGAGCGTATATCTTCTTCTCCAGTACGCAAATAAGGGGTCGTTGTCTGAGTTTCTGGATATCGTAGGGTCTATCCCCGTGGAAACCCTCCGTAGCTGGACGATCCAACTTCTTGAAGCTCTTGAGTTTTATCACCGGAGCGGCTTTGTTCACGGGAATATCCATTGTGGGCGTATTATGCTACTCAGAAATCACACAGGGGGAACCATTGTGAAGCTGCAGGCGAGCATTGAAAGCGCTCTTCCCGATTCTGCGGGGAGCAAACAATCATTAACAACTTCCAAGTCACCACTTTGGCTGCCTCCGGAGTCAACACAAGGTAATACTTCGCCGACCATGAAGACAGATGTTTGGGACTTGGGAATAGTGTTTCTTCAAATGGGATTCGGTAAAGATGTGCTACAGCGTTACACTTCAGCGAACGCATTAATGGGAACATTGGGGTTGTCCGCTCCATTGCAAGACTTACTCAACGAATTTTTCAGAACGGATCCGAAGAAGAGACCGACAGCTTTCCAACTCCAGCCTTCTGAGTTTTTTCGTGTCGATGTACCTTTGGTGTCTCGCGCAAGCACCTCGAACTCCATATCCTTGTCGAGGCGGCCCCGCTTCGACTCCTTTGGTGGCTTACCAGCATTTTCACGGTATTACCAAGATTTTGATGAGGCTGGCCGCCTGGGGAAAGGTGGTTTTGGCATGGTGGTCAAAGCGAGAAATAAGCTTGATGGTCGTCTGTATGCTGTTAAAAAGATTACTCAAAAATCTGCTGCTGCGCTTAAGGATACACTATCGGAGATCATGCTGTTGTCGCGTCTTAATCATCCTTACGTAGTGCGCTATTACACTGCGTGGATTGAAGAGGATTATGACTTTGTGGATGAGGAAGCTGTGTCATCTACGGAGGGAGATCCCTTCGCCAGTCAGGACTCGCATGGATATGGCTATAGCACGGGGGGGCTTGATTTCATCAGCTCCAGTGGCTATCCCAAGGTTGAGTTTGGCTCTGATAGCGAGGAAGAGCAGGATGAGACGTTGTCTAGCCACGGTAATGAGGAGACACCCGAGAGTTATGGCACTGAAAGTGAGACCGGCAAGGAACTCAGCCGAGTGAGATCTGGATCACAAAGTAGGCCCGTTTCCACTACGCTTTACATTCAAATGGAATATTGCGAAAAGCACGTAAGTTTACCACAGTATTCCCCTGCTTAGATCCGCGTGGCTAAGCTAACTATTGGAAAGACTCTTCGTGATTTGATCAGGAATGGCTTGTACGATGATGTCGATAGATCCTGGCGTTTGTTTCGGCAAATCCTTGATGGATTGAGCCATATTCATGGCCATGGCATTATTCATCGGGATCTGAAACCCGACAACATCTTCATTGACGTTGCCAACAATCCACGCATTGGAGACTTTGGTCTTGCCACCAGTGGCCAATTCACGACGGCTGTGCGCTCATCAACAGCTGCAGATTTTGAAGGTGACTTTACTCGCAGCTTGGGCACGACTTACTATGTCGCACCGGAAATGAAATCCGGCTTTACGGGTAACTATAACGAGAAGGTCGATATGTATTCTCTGGGGGTTATCTTCTTTGAAATGTGTTATCCTCTTCCGACCGGCATGGAACGTGACCAGACACTGCGAGCTATCAGGGAGGAGGAGCATACTTTACCACCTCCGTTCCAATATTCGGAAAAAGCGCTGCAGGGAAGGATCATCGAGTCGCTGTTGAGTCACAACCCCAGCGAGCGACCCTCAGCTGCAGAACTTCTCCAGAGTGGACAGATTCCTCTCCAGGTTGAAGAGGAGACATTCCGACGAGCGATTATGCACTTGTTGTCCGACCCTAGCTCACCGGACTACAAGAAGATCTTATCGGCTATTTTCTCCCAGTCTCCTAAGAAACTCGAAGATATTGCCTGGGACATGGATTCACGTGGAACCCCGGCGGCTAATGAACTATTAGTACAAGGCTTAGTTAAAGAAAGACTGACCTCTATATTCCGCAGGCATGGGGCCGTGGAGACTACAAGACAGATGCTGTTTCCAAGGTCTCAACATTACAGCAACGGAGCTGTACGACTACTTGACTCCTCTGGTAACCTACTCCAGTTGCCTTTCGATCTAACCCTGCCAAATGCGCGTGCTATTTCTCGGCAAGATCCTTCCCTTGAGAAAACGTTCGCTTTTGGTACTGTTTACCGAGAAACACCGCATGGCAGTGAGCCCCGGACTCATAAAGAGGTTGACTTCGATATTGTGTCACACAATACGCTGGATCTGGCTTTGAAAGAAGCGGAAGTCATTAAAGTACTCGATGAGATTATCGAAGAATTCCCACCTTTGAGGTCCGCGTCTATGTGTTTCCTGGTAAATCACTCGGATTTACTTCAACTTATTCTGGAGTTCTGTCGCATCACTCCTTCCCAAATTCCGCTGGTCAAGGAAGTTGTCAGCAAACTAAATGTAGGGAAGTGGACGATGCAAAAAATTAGAAGCGAACTTCGGTCGCCGGCAATCGGCGTTGCTTCCACCTCGTTGGATGAGCTTGCAAGATTTGATTTTCGAGACTCCCCGAAGCAAACCCAGAAGCGACTGCGAGCCATTATGGAGGGCACCGAATTCGCTGAACGCCTGACTCCCATCTTTGCTCGCATCAATTGGCTGATGGCGTATCTTCAATGCTACGAGGTAAAGCGGAAGGTTTACGTCAATCCTCTCGGAAGCTTGAACGACAAGTTCTTCCGAGGTAGCATTCTGTTTCAGTGTGTATTTGACAGCAAGCGACGTGATGTTTTTGCTGCCGGTGGTCGGTATGACTCTTTGGTACAAGAGTTCCGCCCGAAGGTTTTGGCGAACCGCCCTCAAACCCATGCTGTCGGTTTCAACCTGAGTTGGGATCGACTTAGCTCAGCCATGCTCGAGTATCTTAAAGGCTCCTCAAAAAGCCACGTAAAGCACCATGAAGTTGAACCGGCCGCTTTCTGGAAGACTCGGAGGTGCGATGTACTCGTCGCGAGCTTTGACCCGACAATCCTGCGTACTATGGGCATCAAGGTTGTTCAGGATATGTGGGCCAATGACATTAGTGCTGAGCTAGCCGTTGATGCTTCCTCACTCGAAGAGCTTCTCACCAAGTACAAAGACCATAACCACAGCTGGATCGTCATTGCCAAGCAAGATAGCCAGGAACGAGGCTTCAAAGTCAGGTGCCTCGTGCCCAAAGAGGAATTCGATATTCGAAGCTCTGAACTTATACCTTGGCTTCGAAATGAGATCCGCGCGCGCAACCAACGGGAGGGCGCAGTAGACTTGCGACCGTCCCGGATGTCTAGCCAGCCGGACCCTGGTATCGACAGCGAGAGGTCAAGCGATGTGCGCATCCTCGTCCCTCAACATAGAAGCAAGAAGACAAATAGAAGGAATATCGTTGAGAATGGTAAGTTTTAACCTCAGCCATAGTACTTGATGATTTACTAAGGCAAGTTAGCTCTCTTCCGTTCTCGTGAAGTCGTCGAAGACGCATTGAATGGACCCATTGCCGCCATAGATACGCGTGATGACTTACTTGAGGCGATCAGAGACACCCGCCTATCAGACCCTGATAGTTGGCGGACAGTCATACAAAATGCCCCATTGACTGAGAGGAAATACCTCAGTCAGGTCCATGAGCTACTCCTTGACCTCGCTCATGAGAACCATGCCAACGACGGCGCGGACAACTTCAGCAACGCTTTCATATACAATTATCGCACAGGTTCGTGTGTTTACTATGATCTAGGACATGGAAATTAAGATAAAAGAATCATGCGTTATGTGGCACGCATCTGTCCATTTGTTCCTTGTTCTTTTCAAATTCTCGAAACTACCTATCTTGGATTTTGTTTGATATATCATCGGCATTGGAGTCGAATGTTTATCTCATCTCAGTATTTATAGCGAACTATACCCGCAAATATACCATGCATTTCAGCGAGCGAATGAAGAGACGTTTTAAGGTATCCTTCTTATTATACATAATGGCAGACACAATATACCAAAAGCAAAATTAGTCACTATCGTCATCGCTTCCGTAGCCTACTAAAGGACCTCCCGAGGCTTGAGGAAGTTGTGTTGTAACGTTTCCACCTGAGAGTCCCCTTAATGCCGCAACAGTGGCACTTGAGAAAATTCCACTGCTTTCCGATCCCTGCGGAGGAGCTGACGCAGCAGATGCAGCCTCAAGCATGAGTGGTTGATCCGGAGCCTCGAGCTGACCTTGATCCCCCTTTCCTGCATCCTCCAACTGCTTCGTCCGGCTATACCACACCTCATCAGGAGGTTCGTACCCTTGCAATTGGAAGCTACCCTCGATCTTCTTCCTCTTTCGGGCCTCCGGATCTTTTCCTTCAAGCTCAGCAACAAACTCTGCCGGCAACGCCCTGCGTACCGCTTCGGCAGCTTGTTCCTCCAACTTCCTCGCCTCACGCTTCTGCGCCAATGGATTCGGATCAACCGTCGCCCAACGCACGTTAAGAATCTCATTATTATCAAGAGCTTCCAAACCAAATCAGCACAGCACAGCATAACCAACTAAGAGAAGAAGACTTACACTGATGCGCCATAGCCTCCTTCGCAAACTCCGCCTGCGCAAGAGTAGTATACGTAACGAACGCAACACCCCGGGAGGTCAAAACACGTATCCGCTCAATCTCACCCCACTCAGAGAAGTGCCGCGCAACAACCTCCTCAATATCATCCGTGACATGAATCCGGCCCACATACAGCGTCCGATTCTGCCGCATAAACGATCCAACACCACCCATATCATCACGGTAATCGCTGAACTTGTCCCGACCAAAAGAGTCGACGTTCGGACTGAACAGATCATGAATGGTCGGCAGCCGGTGGAGATACTGACATTCCGAACCGAGGTGACAGACGCCGCGCGCGAAGAACAGACAGAAGTAGGATCCGGGGACTTTGTCGGCCCGCGTGTAGCCGCTGTCTTTGGAGATGTTGCACCGCGATGCGGCATGTTGTTTTGAGAGATAGCTGTCTTCTCTGTCGCCGCCGGACCATTTCTGTAATCGTCGTTAGTACAGTGGAGATCATGGTTGATGGCGATAGACGTGGATGTAACTCAATGCGACATAACGTACATTGTACCAGATGTTAAATACTGTGCCTGTTTGCGGTGGCGGTTCGGACTTGACTGTGGCGGGATCGACCTGCGTCCGTGCTGGACGGCGCTTCTTCCTGATTATTATCTTCTTCTTCTTCGGCGCGCCTTCCGCGACGGTGGTCTCGGTGGGTTGCGTGACGGTGAGGGCATTTTCGTCACCGGCGACTTGCTGGTCTGGAGCGTTTGCTTCCTCGGGGGAGCTTGTCGGTTCTATCGAATGGGGGGAATCGGGAACTGTGGCGTCTGCCATGATTGGTGTTGTTGATGTTGGGAGGTTCAGTCTTGATCTTTTATCGGTCTTGAAATGGGCAATCAAAGCGTCTGGAATCTGGCCGGATTAAGGTTCTACCGGGCGCTGTGCGGGAGGGATATTGTCTTTTTTATAGACGGAAGGTCAGCAAAGAATGATGGATAAATTGATTAGTACAGAATAATTGAAGTAATTCGAAACCATTGGTCTGGGAAAGAATCATCAAGGAATGTCTAGCAAGTTAGTACTCGATCTCTTCCATTTGACCGTCGAGGGAACAATCTCAGCGGTCTACACAGCGGTCCAAAACATCCGGCAGAATCCCCAGAATGACCGATTATGTAAGGCAGTTTATTTTGCGAGATTTTGATATACGATTTGTTTCCCACCCCCCAGACTCCCCGCTCTTATCGCAGAAGATCGGTCCAGAGAACCCGTCCTGTGGCATCTCTGGTAAATTCTTACCCGTTCTACCCTTCCGGGACCCCGTTTCACCGGCAGCTTTGTCGCAGAGTACTTCTTATCGCCGTATTTTGAGTCCGCGGGGCTCCCAACCGACAAGATGGTGAACATCACAGAGAAGATCAAAGAGTACGTTTGAATGGGAACGGACCTTTCCAATGGAATAATCTTCTGATACAAAATGACAGGATTGAAGATGAGATGCGCAGGACGCAGAGTAAGCTTCTTTCATCCCCTTGCGATGTATGCAGGAACCCCGCCGCTAACTGAGAACAGAGAACAAGGCCACAGGTGCGCATGCCACCATCTGACTTCAATGCTTACCCACAATCCACAATTCTAATCAGGAACCAGAATACCATCTTGGTCTGTTGAAGGGGTACGGATTGGTCCAATTCGCTCAACCAAAAGCAAGACAACTAGGCTAACTCCTCGGCCCCGCAGAAAACTCGCCCGATTAAGAGCCCAGCTCCTAGAACCCACAGGCGGTGCCGGCGGAGGCGGCGCAGGTTTCGACGTGAGCAAGAGCGGTGATGCGCGTGTGGCTCTCGTCGGTTTTCCATCCGTCGGTAAATCAACGTTCCTGAGCAAGATCACCAAGACGAAGAGTGAAGCCGCTGCGTACTCTTTCACCACATTGACTGCTATTCCGGGTGTGCTGGAGTATGGGGGAGCGGAGATCCAGATTCTGGATCTTCCCGGTATCATCGAGGGGGCAGCTGAGGGGAAGGGAAGAGGTCGTCAGGTTATTTCCGCCGCGAAGGTTGGTTTGTTTTCCCTTTCTCACAGGGACCAAATAGGAAAAAATGTGTTTGACCGGTTCCCCAGACAAGTGATCTGATTCTCATGGTTCTCGACGCCACCAAACGAGCAGAGCAGCGCGCACTCCTGGAAGCGGAATTAGATTCCGTTGGAATTCGACTGAACAAGGAGCCTCCGTAAGTACCCGTCACCAGCCTTATCCTGGTGGTCGGCTTGTTGACAGATCCCAGGAACATCTACCTCAAACAAAAGAAAGCAGGCGGCGTTAAAATCACCTTCCAGTCTCCGCCGAAATACCTCGACGAGAAGCTCATCTTCAACGTCCTCCGGGATTACAAGATGCTGAACTGTGAAGTGCTGATCCGAGACGAAAACGGTATGTCTTAATACAGACAGCTAGACCCCACTGTCTATCTCTCTACGTCTACTAACGCATATATCACACCAGCAACAATTGACGACTTCATCGACGTCATCATGAAAGACCACAGAAAATATATCAGATGGTAAGACCAAGTCGACCACGCTACTCAATCCAATGAAATTGAATCTAACTTGAAGAAACAGTCTCTACGTATATAACAAAATCGACAGCATCAGCCTCGACTTCCTGGATCAACTCGCCCGTGAACCGCATACCGCCGTGATGAGTTGTGAACTTGACCTTGGTGTGCAGGAGGTGGTTGATCGGGTCTGGAAAGAACTTCGGTTGATCAGAGTATACACTAAACGGTATGTGTCTGCTTGTGGTCTAGTTAGAGGGGGATATCTAACATCAAACAGGAAAGGAGAGGAGCCCGATTTCGGCGAAGCGTTGATCGTCCGGAGCAACTCTTCCATCGAGGACGTGTGCGATAACATTCACCGGACGTTGAAGGAGTCATTCAAGTATGCCTTGGTGTGGGGTGCAAGTGCGCGGCATATCCCGCAAAGGGTGGGTTTGTCACACGTTGTGGCGGATGAGGATGTGGTTTCGATAGTTGCTAAGTAATTGAAATACGGGGCTGCGGAGTTTGAGTCTCCCAAGCGACTTACATTATGAGACGAATACCTTATATACGATACTATGATACGCGGTCTGGTGCCAAGGTTGAATATGATGGCATTGGAAGTTACACAGATAAACCACAATGCTTAGCAGTGATTCCAAGATACTCGAGATTTGAAGACCGAACTTTTAGATAGTTCAAAAAACCAAAAGAAACTGTCCAAATTATTGACTCGAACCGAAGAAATGAAATTGATATAACCCATAAGACCAGACTCCACACCCAAAGATAAACCCAAGACATTTTTCAAGCTGCGGCGACGGCAGCAGCAGCAGCCACATTCTGCATACCAATGGTAGGCTGCACGCCAACACGTTCTTTCGCAAGCAGATCAACCAAGAGAGGGCTAGGCAGGCTGTCCCGAGTGGGGTGGAAAGCTAGCTGGCTGTTCTTGTACTTACGCACGCTGTCCAAGTAGATATCGAACAGGTAAGAGGAGTCAAGCGGACCGCCCTTAGCCTCGGGGTGGAACTGAGTGCTGAAGATTGGGCGAGTTTTGTGGATCATACCCTCGTTGCTCGAGTCATTCAAGTTCACAAAGTAGGGCTTCCAGTCGGAAGGCAGAGTCGAAGCATCAACCGCATAACCGTGGTTCTGGCTGGTGATGTGGCAGCGACCAGTGCTCAGGTCCAGAGCGGGGATGTTGTGGGCACGGTTACCGTACTTCAACTTGATGGTCCGAGCACCAATGGCAAGCGCCAACAGCTGGTGTCCCAAGCAAATACCGAAGATGGGCACCTGGGAAGTCTCCATCAACCGACGCAGATGGTAGGCAGTCTCCTGGCAGTGGGTTGGGTCACCGGGGCCGTTGGAGATGAAGACACCATCGAAGTGATGGGCAACCTTGTGAATGGGGTAATTGTAGGGGAACACAGTGATACTGGCGCCACGGCTGACGAGGCTACGGAGAATGTTCTCCTTGACGCCACAGTCGATGACGGCAACGTGGCACTGAGGATCGGCGGCGCTCACGTGGAAGGGGGCCTTGGTGCTGACTTGACGGACCAGGTGGATCTGCTCCGGGTCGACGAAGGCCTCATCCTGGTCGGCATCGTACTCCTCGCCTACAGTGATACGGGCCAACGAGGAACCCTGCTCACGAAGATAGGTGACAATGGCACGGGTATCAACACCGGAGATGGCAGGAACCCCTTCACGGGCACACCACTCCCCCAGGCTCTGGACGGCGGTCCAATGACTATATTGCTCGGCCACATCGGCAACCACCACACCGGCAGCCTGGAGGTGAGGAGACTCGAAGTACTTGAGAAGACCGTTCTTATCCTTCTCAGCTGATGGAACCCCATAATTGCCAATCAGGGGCTGGGTGAAGACTAGGATCTGACCGCGGTAGGAGGGATCAGTCAAGGACTCCGGGTAGCCAACCAAGGAAGTCGTAAAGACGGCCTCGCCGGAGATGTTCGAGCGAGCTCCGAACGACTTGCCGTGGAAGATAGGACCATCTCGGATGGTGAAAGTGGCACGTTCATGGGCAACACGACCGTTACGAACAGTCGCCATGAATCGAGACTGGATAGAAGCGTTCACGGACGGAAAGGCAGAGGCCCTAGCGGGCATGGCCTTGAAGAGTCGGGCGGCGAACATAGTATTTCGAATGGGTAAAGGGAAGAGTGTACAATATTGTTTAGGCAATGGTTCAATAGTTTCCGGAAGCTTTCCAGAGGTGATCCGAGATGTAGTCCTGTAAAAGGCTCGAGTCAGCAAGGGTGGTCTATCACGTGGGATGTGCGTGGGACTGGACGTACCTGAGAGGTGAAGATCGAGAAAAAACGCATAAGCGCGACGGTGCAGCTACCAGTTACTTAAAAGATTTTTTGAAATGGGATTGAAAAAAAGATGTTTAGATAGACATCGAAGAGATGTACGGGTAGAGTCTGGGGAGTTGGAAGGTTGGAAGTGTGGGATGAGTCAATGAGAAAGAGGAAGAGAGGAAGAGAAACCCCAGGAAGAAAGAGAAAAAGGATGGCCGGCCCGGTCTGATGCACGTGATTTAGGGGCACACCGACATCTCGGAGTCCGGACCAATCAGGGGTTGGATATTGGGAGCGCTATCGGCATGGACTCTGCCGGCTATCACGCCCTCCACCAAACCCTATTATCCAATCGAAATTCTCTCACAGAGTATCGTATCTACTGTGAAGAAGACACGCTGGCGGGTTGAATATGAATCTCGAGGAATTGATAGCGTGTGATGCAGTGAACTACTAGTTATCTACTAGTAGATACTTTAGTACCCGTACTACTAGATAATCTATGGAGAATCGCCACTCATGATGTCAACCGATTACTCAACTGGAGTTGTCCTACCTTGTCTAACAGGATGATGCCAAATTCCACTTCCTTGCAAAGAAACCTTGAAAGAAGTCTGGGAAATTCCCTGTAGAAAAGGATCTTGCCATCCACGGATCTTTTTTATCAACCGCATCGTCCACCGTCCAATGTAAATTCACATCCCGGAGATCACGGAGGGCAACAAAGGGTGACACATATCTGACGCCCTGTCAACATCGGTAGATTTTTGTTCTTTCTTTTTTCAAGTTCTTTTTTTTTTCGAGGTCCCCGTTTATACTTCCGGGGACTTCAATGATTCCCTCTCTTTATATATGATGTAGAAGTAACCGGTCGATCTTGACTCTTGTAGAGGGGTGCTTGATAACCAGAATATTGTGGCAATTTTCATTCCAACGAACCGTGATAAAGAACAGTACTTTTCCTCATGGTGATCCTCAAAAACATCCTCTATGCCGTAGTGGTTACGACCTTCCTAACAATAACCCTGGGTCAAGCATCTTTCCACTTCCCGTCTCACCAACAACCCCTATCCCAATCACTAAACCCCTGGGAAGATCCCGGCTGCGATGGCTCAGGCATCGTCGACCCGGATGGTCACTGCAACGGCGACGGAATCATCGACAACCCGGAGAATCCCCCCGACAAGGCGCGAGAAGGATTCAGATTTGACAATCCCTCAACCAACTGCAAGTATGCCACCCAGATGCACATCTGGGACTCCTTCAAAGACCTCGAGAAAGACATGAATAAATTGTTCACCCTGATCCACAAGAACGTCAGCTTTACTGTGGTTGGACATCACCCCATCGCCGGGTATTACGACGATCTGCTTCATTTTTATGTCAATGCGCTTCGTCGCGTTAGTGTTTTGTTCTTGGACCACGCAGATCTGTTTGAGATTCACCCGCAGGCTATCCATGGAGGCTGTGATAGTGCTTGGTCTGTATCGGAGATTCAGTTCAAGGGTGTTATGAACTCTGGTATACATCCAACCCAATATCCATCTGTCATGTTAGAGCGGTACTAATATAGCCGTGACCAATCCTAGGGGACGACTTTGATATCGTCAATGTTTGGGTGACGAGATGGTATCAAGATCAGATGGTCGAGATTCGGACGTATATAGATGCTCCGCGCATCATGGACGCGCTTCATAAGAACGAGCTCTGGTGGAATGGTACCACGTTCCGCAACAATGTGCATTATATGCCGGGACCAGCAGGCATGCCTGATCTCAAGGAACTGGAGGACATGATGGGCTATCCCGATGGACGTAAGTATGAGGATTGAAGGTACTGGTCCTTGAGTTGAAATTTTGTAGAATTGCTCCAGCATAGTAGCTACTGAAGTAGTTTTGATCCGTGTCCAATTGGCAAAGTAATTCACAAGCATCCTTCAGTTCCACCGATGCGTATATGAGGCTAGAAACATTCAAGTAGTAGTATAGTCACGGTAGATGAAGTCCTCTGAAGTTGATGTTTACCCAATCAGGCCACACCTGTGGCTGGGCCCACTATTTATTTAGTATAAATTTACAGTCTTTACCAATGAATTTGCTAACAAAAGAATCAAGTTACACCTCACAAGACCCGAACACCACACAAGATGAGTGAGACGTTGAGGAAACGTTCCAGGGTCGCCTGCGTTTCCTGCCAGTCACGCAAGCGTAAATGCTCCGGCGATCAACCGTGCAGCACATGTTGTCAAATTGGTGTCGATTGCCATTACGACCTGCTGTCGCGTAAGAAAAGCGATGCCAGATCTGTTCAAATACAGCAATCTATCCATCCGATAACTCATACTGCCTCCCGTAATGAGTCCATCCCCAAAGGACTGCGAGACGAGGCTTCGGAGCACTCTATGGGCATTCTCCGGAGTAGCTCCTTAGAAGCCAATTCGGGAGCAGCATTTGTGCGGAAGTTGGGACTCAAGATCGATCCAGCCAATGCCCCGAAGCTGGATCTGTTCGCCTGGAACGTGGGCGCTCGTCATCCAGCCCCTTCTTCGATGCCCCTACCAACAACTACCAGGGAAGTAAGCGTTGTAGACATCATTTCCCAGGATGAAATGAAGCTGCTAGCCGCCACATTTTTCGAGAAGGTAGATCCGTGCTACGGTTTTATTGATCGGGATCATTTCACCCGCAAATTGAACAGACGATGGCTCCCTCCGTTGTCCTACAGCTCGTATGATGCCGTGCTCTGTGGTGTTGCAGCATTCGGGTATCTCTTCTCGCGCAGACAAGCACCCCAAACCGAGCTTCAGCTGGCCGAGGCCGCCCGCCTAATACTGGACCAGCACATGCTCTCTGAAACCCCTTCATCCGTTGACATCGTCACTGGTTGGGTGCTTCGAGTTGCATACCTGCGCATAACGGCCTCTCCTAACGCAGCCTGGATGGCGAGTTGTTCGTTGATGCATCTCATTGAAGCCACCGGCCTCCATTTGGAGCCTTCTTCAGACACAGTCCTCGGGCCATCGGCGGAGCCATGCGACCCAGAAGTTCGCCGGAGGCTATTTGCTATGGCCCGTCATTTAAATATTTGGATCTCCTTCGAGCTCGGCCGCTCTCGCGTCGTCCTACACGGGGCCACATCTCTTTCACCCAGCCCAAGATCAACCGGGGAGATCTTCAACCTCCTACCGGTATCAGAAAGTCTGGATCCCAAGAAGGCGCATGACTCTCCGGACCTGGAATCGGCGCTGGCAAATGTTTTGGAGATCGTCTACCTTCTATCCCCACACATCTTGGCCCAGTGCAACCTTATGCTATGCATATACCGGCGCCTGCGTGGCCTTAACTCGGTCATATCTGGTGCCATGCTTGACCGCATCCTTGAGTTGGCACGGAAAGGCCTGCAGGCCTCTCGCGACATGGCCGCGTCAAGCTGTCCCTGGCATCAGATCGCCAACGTGCCCTTCCAGATCGTCTGCACACTACTAGCGACTGACAGTCGTGCCTCGTTGGCATTACTGGGGGACGCCATGCAAACACTGCGCGAAGTAGCCTTGGCGTATGATACGGACGTAATGAGAGAGGCCTACAACACGGCTTACTTGCTGATCCTGCTGCATCAGCGACAAAAGGAAGAAGATACGAGGATTCTTCGAGGTATTCTGCGTGCCAACGCGGCTACCTCGACGCCACAGGTTGAGGTCACTGAGCCCATCCCGCAGTCGACTCACTCGCTCGCGGACTACCCGGGGTTCTCGTGGTTGAGTGATTTGGTGATCGATATGCCGGGCTTGCAGAATTTTGATCTCGAAAACTTCCTTGCAACCGATAATTCATTGCCGCTGCCGGAGACGGGGATGTAATATGTTATATTTTGATTACAACTAGCGCATGCTCTATAAGACCGAATGCCGCGTGAAACATCGAGTGATAATGATTTCCACCCGTATGGCCGAAAAACAAAGGCTTAAGCTACGAAGACCGTCCATCTACTCGGTCTTCTCCTGCTTGTTATTCCTGTTCTGTGGTCGTGGCTCAGATGACCGGGCTACCAAACCCAGCTTCCATAGTACCCACAGCAACCCAAGACCAATGGCAATCACGGTCCCCAACTCAATTACCTTACTTTGGAAAAAGCCTTCGTCATTCAATTGGAGAACAGGAACTTCCAACTCCTCAACGAGCCGATCAGAGGAAGGATGCAGCTGGTAGAACATGGTTCGAGTTCCAAACAGCCCCTCCCATCCAAGATTGACTCGGTCAAAGGGGTTTACCCCCATCTTGGTACCGTCCTCTGCGGTGCAAGCCCAAAACACCACCGGCCATGGGACTGCGGCAGAGCGGTAACCCGACTCGGAGGGTGGCAAATACCGCAGATGGAGGGGTACAGTGACATTCCACTCCGGTGGAACTTGGTCAAATTCAGCCGGTGTGGCCAACTCGAGCAGCCAGTTTGATCCCCAGTGAGATACAGACCAGTCTGGTGCCTCAAGATCTGTCTCTCCAGCCACTGCACGGAGAGCAGCCAAGTTGTGAGAGTTCAGGAATAAGGGGTCTGTGGTCGAAAGTTGATACTTATCGCCAAATATCGACGATGGAAGGGTCAGGTATGTGTGAAGAGCGCAGGTCGCACCCGGTGGAGCAGGCGGCGGCTTGAGTGATGACGGTGGCAACGAGATGGTCATGATGGGATGCAACCCTGTCGGGGAAGTGAATGAAATCGAATAAGTTGCGTCCTCCGGAAGAGGGTGATGGCGAGATGGGAAGGAAAAGAGCGCCGGCTCTGCCCATGAATTCATTATCAGTATCAAACCTGTACGCAAAACCAAACGCACTCAGCAATCCGCTATAAAGCATACTCAGCTGATCATCCTTCCCTACATCTCCCAGTAAGCCTCCCATCTTGATATCCTCCGGTTCAGTCGCCATTTCAGTCCCTAAAAGACCAACTTCAACCTGATCTGTCCCCGCAGGATGTTTCCGTATCTCGTCTGTCCACCCCTTCCCCGGCGATCGTGACCAATACCCCAAGACAGTGAGCGAGTGCGATATACTATCGTAGTTAATATCAACTGAGTCTGCAGACCGAATAGACGCGGCGTGGCGGAGGCATTCTTGATCAGACGATGGACAAATCTTGTTCTCAATATACGTAACTAGGTTATCGAGTGAAGGGAGTAAACTGTGGTATTGGAAAGCGGCGGTGGAGGCGAAGCGCGTGGACAGAATGGGAGGTGTAATGAAGGATTCCTATAGTATCATGTCAGCTTTCCTAGCCAGTGAAAGAAGTAAAATACCAACCTCAGGATTTGTACATTTCAACCATGCATCGAACACCCTCTTCAGCAGCGCACATCTACACCAAATAATCAACATTAGCACAGTAGACACACCCATATCCGAGTCCGATAGATACGCACAGCTTATTTTCTTCAGATGAGTCTGCAACCGGCGTGAAGAAGACATGTAAACCTGGCGACACCCTACTCGAAAACGGCGCAACAGTGTCATACCGCTTTTCCGACGCCCATCGGATGTGAAGCTGATGACACTGTTTCAAGACATCCCAGAGCTAACAATATAGTAAAATTCCAAAAATTTTAGCACTGGATGGGCTGATAAGAGCGATAGTTGGTATGAGTGATGGCAGCATACATACCTCAGAAGGAAGCTCATCAAAGCTAAACGTTGCCCGTTCTTCGCGGACACTGTCCAGCTCATGGATGGAGAGAGCATCCGGAGTTAGAACTGCCTGGTCCAGGGAGAAGGGGGTATCAGGACGTTGCACAAAAGTGATTCTCCGACGCATTGTTGCGCCAGTGGACTGGATGGTTGGTAGATGGTTGGGGGTCAGTAGTTGTTTGACGCTGTTTCTCCGCATTTATTGCTTGCCATCACGAGGAGTGCTGGTTGCTTGATTGGGTTAGTGTGGGCGCAGGTGCGATAAGATAAGGATTTCCTTTCTGGGATTGTCACTCACTGAGGCTTTCCCAGCTTGATTAACTCCTTTCCTGAGAATCTATAGCCTCTATAATGTCTCTTTTTGCTGTCTGCCAGTGAGCATCAAGAGCCTCTTAGTCCACTGGTTGGATTTATGGAACGAAGAAGGCTCTATATGCTTACTTTTCCCTGTAAACAGAAGATGGAGAACAAAGACTATATCGCTACTAGACTTGAAGCTGCAGATCGCTTCCAGGGTCCCACGAAGAATATTACTAGTATAGCAGATGTAGACTTTGGGCGTTTTTCTATGAGCTTGGTAAATAAAACAGCAAATGATGAAGTCTTGGATCTGACTTGGATGATAGCGCGGAATGACTTAACAGCCAATAACAAGCATGCAGTATATCCATCATTGACCTACTAGTACCTATGACATTGTTTCCCGTAAAGGGAATATCGCAAATATAAAAGGTAGCCCTGGTACCTAGGTCCCTAAGTTAAAAGCAACGTGGTTGGCAAGAACTCTATAACGATAATTGGCCGAGTTACCTAAATCCCTTCAGCCTCGAACCACAGAACCCGACGAATCATTGAACAGCGAAATCTTCTCTCTATATCCGTATATCCAAACAAAAACACGAGGGTTATCACAATGACAACTGAACACCAACAAATCCCAGCGCGCCATTTCCCAAAGTATAACATATCGTACATACAGGACAAACAGCGAGATCTCAGCAGCGCAGCAGCTGCAAGACCACCGGCTGCACACTGTTCGTAACTACCAATCAATAACATACGCCTGTATAGACTACATGGAGGGAATTAATCCGATCACTCCTGAAGACCTGCGGCCATGCTGGAATAAAACGGCCATCGCCATGTGGTACCGGCTCGGCCCGCTTTCCCGGGGGTTTCCCGTTCTGGGGAACATGCGTTCTTGGGGATTTCTTTGGATAGGATACAGAGTTAGGGTTTTATTGTGTTCAGTTGTAGAGAATGTGGTGCTGCGGTTGTATTGGGACATTTACTTTGATCGGTGAGCATGAGGTCAAACTTTACAACTGGAAGGCAAGGTTGTTGCTTTTGTTACCAAATATCTAACAGAATACAATAGTGGAAATCATAAAACAAGTCATCATATCATCAACCTGACTCGCTCGCCCGAACGCCAACAATGCTGGTACTAGCCGGAATAGCACACAAAATACGAAGGCATTTACAGCAGGTCTTTGAGGACTTCTTTCTGTTGCGCGGTCAGACTGGTGGGGAACCGAACTTTGATGTGAACTATCAGGTCGCCTCGCTCGTTTGGCTTCTTCGATATCGTCATGCCGTGGCCGGGGAACCTTTCCTCGTAGCCGGGCGGTGTTGGACCGGGTTTGGATATCCGGATCGACTTTCCATCGATTGTGCGCACGATCCGCTCCCAGCCCGTGAGAGCCTCTTTCAGGGGGATTTCCATGGTCGTAATGAGGTTATCCCCTTGCCGTTTGAAGTTGGGATGCTCTTTCTTTTTGGAAATCAGTCATTGGTCTCTCGATACGCGGCAGGGGTGGGATTCAAGAATTCACACATACCTCAGTTACGATAAGGTGGACATCCTGCCTGCCTCCTTCTTCTTGATCGCCCACACCTCGGTATTTGATCTTCGAGCCGGTCCGCAGGCCCGGCTTAATGCTCGCTTCAAGCGTCACATCTTGGACGGTCCGCTTTCCACTCGCGTCGAAAGTCTTGCTCTTCACAGTCACTTTCTTCGTCGTGCCGTTCTTCAACTCTTCCAGCGTCAACGGTAGCTCCTTTTCGACCACGGTCGGTTCAGGAGTAGGTCCGCGGTGCGATTGCTGGAAGCTACTGGGGCCACGGCTCGAGCGGAAGCTACGACTGCCGCCACTGCCGCCCAGGATGTCGAACAGATCGTCATGGTCCATCCCGCCACCACCGGCCTTGGCAAAGTTCCGGAAGATATCATCTGCAGAGCTGAACTGGAAGCCGCTGCCTCCGCCGGGGCCTGTCGAGAACCGGAAGGTCCGGGTACCGCCTCCTCCAGGCATGCCTCCAAATGAGAATCCGCTCGGCATTCCACCGTCGAACGGACTTGCACCGGCACCGGCACCACCGGCACCCCCGCTGGGCGGGGGGGCTGGTCCGCCCCGCATCAGGTAGTCAAGGCCGAATTGGTCATAGATCTTGCGCTTTTCAGGATCGGACAGAACTTCGTAGGCTTGAGAGACGTCTATGAACGTGTTAGCCATTACCCCAAGTCACTGGGTAAGGAAGGATGTGTATGGGGTTCCGTGTTGGGGAAGCACAGGCTAGGGAAGGACGGTTCGAGCACCTACCTTTGAACTTCTCCGACGCGGTTGGGTTATCCTTGTTCTTATCTGGATGGTATTTCAATGCGGCCTTGCGGTATGCTTTTTTGATTTCGTCTTGAGATGCATCGGGTTTGATACTCAAGAAATCGTATAGCTTAGTTTCTGCAACCATTGTGGGAACAATCGGCAATGAGTGGGGTAATCATGCAGTGAGATTGTGAACAAGCGAATATGAGCAAAACCCTAATGTAAGGGACGCAATGATAATATAAGACAAGGGACCCGGTAAGAGACCAGCTCGAGGTCAGGCAATGTCGAAACGTCTTCTCACCTCGACGACAAAGGAGTAGTAGGCTCTCGAATGACGTAGAAGATTCGGGACCACGTAAATTTCAGTATTCAGTCTGACGGCGTGAGAGAACCCAGATGGTAGGTGGAAACGAGAGGTAAAATGCGTAGGGAGACCGACCGCAGACCGAAAGCAAATAATCTAGCATTGGGGGAAGGGAGACTCGGAGGAAGACAGACAAGGTGGCTTCATGTATCGTGCAGCGAGACGGCGGGCATTCAGGTGACGACAGACCAGTCCCGATGGAGAAGCGCTGTGACGTGTGACGTTGACCGCAGACCGCATGAGCCCTCCGCCAATCGAAGGTTCGAGAAGCTCCGATCACCACAGGTTCATTCCAGGAATAGTACCTTAAGACTTTGTTTTACTACCATAAAAGTAGAGAAATTTAGACTAATTTTTAATTTTAGGGGGTGTACTCCGTACTCCGTAGTTGGAATGGATTTACCCCCAAAATCAAGCTGGAGTACGGAGTACTCCGTAAGTTGGTCGGTAAGTTAGGTACCTACTATCCAAGTAGTACTTCTAGTCTCCTCATGCAGTCATTCGATGGCTTGTCATCAATCACTGGATCCATCCATCAGACGGGAACTTTCCTGTTACGGCTTAGCGGGGTTACTCCCAATCCGGGCAGTCCCACTCTTCATCACATGATCCCATGAATCTGATGTAATATTTTTCGCTAATTTTGGTCGAGTGGATTGATTTAAGTTACGGATGGAGTAGTCCGTACGGAGTACAACTTTAAGAACTGCCAATCGTCCTCACGACGAACTCTCATCCACCACAATATAGTTCTTGATCACTGCAGTTCCATCCACCACGCTTGCAATCTGATCCTTCGTGCAAGAGCTCTGCAACTCGAGGATATAGCAAGTAGGAGCCGGGCTGTCAGGAACAGTGTTGGTGACATTCCAGGTCGAGGATGGCCCATGAGTGGAGTAAGTACTGTTCTTGGCGGTGGAGACCTTGCCCGTTGCAATATCCTTATTGAAGAGTGCGCGGTGGAAAATCTCGTACGCCGTTTCGGGCTGATAGGCCGGCACCTCATGACCGGCTTCGAAAACTCGAGTGAACGAGAAGTTTCCGTATTGTCGCACAAGGCCGCCGACGTATGAGGCATTGGTCTTCAGAGGAGCGTAACCAGCTGAGCGGAACTGAGCGGCCTCCGCGTAGTCCACCTTCAAGCTCACCTCTTCTCCTCCGTTCCAGGGACATGCGTAATCTCGATCACCGTATACCAGGGCAACCTTGATACCCGAGTCCAGCACGTATGCAATATCCTCCAGGTACCCGCGGACGTCAGAGCGTGGGTAGTCGCCGGTTGCGGAAAAGCCATCGTAAACGCTATTGACGGATTCGGTGAAGTTGACGGGAACTCCCAGGGCCCCCTGGACCCAGTGCTGGTTCAAGAAACCAAAGTAGTACGGAGGAGGGAAAGGATCGGGGCTGAAGTGTGAGATATCATAGTACCCTCGTCCAGAGTAGAGCGAATACGGTCCCTCGACCTGATTGCTGCAGTATGTATTCGCCTTTCCACAAGCCGTGTTAACCGTGTGGTTGTTGCCGTACATTTCAGGATCTCCCTCGGCTGCTAGGCGACGACATTCGATGATCTGATCCTTGCAGCCGCCGGGTTTGCTCCAAGCCTCCATCGCCATCTCATAAACCGTTTCATTGATGGCCTCAATGCCATAGGTATTGTTGTATGCGATCTGAGGATACGATGGGGACTGCACAAGGAGGTCGATGCAGCCATTGATAATGCCCAGGGTATCCAGATGGACATAATGAGCGTCTTCTACCTCGATGGACCCATTGGCAATCTTCTCATTCTGCTCCTGGAAGAACGCCGTGAAAGATGGCCCGTATCGCCCTCCGTAGGACTCAGTCCAGATGCTTACTCGGTCATCGTGCGGCTTGTACTCTGGAAATTCCGAGAACCAGGTTTGCGCAAAGTGCCACAGCGCGCGGCCGGCGTTTTCGGTAGTATTGGCAGTAGTCGATTGGTTCTGGCTGGGGAAGGTACCCACGTAGAACGTGTTATTCTGCTGCGGAACCCCGTTGGAATAACGGGACACGTCCCAGTTACTCTGAAGTTGATCATAGGTACCATTGGTAGGGACATCGTAACTGAAACCGACTTGACTGGGCTGGTCAATGTAGAGCATGTTCACGTAGTTATTCCACGACCAGGGATTGAGTTCGGTGGTATTCGAGTCGCCATTGACCCGACAAGGGCCATTCTCCTGCATGAGGCCAATCATCGAGGAACTGCCTGGCCCGCCATTGATCCAAATCGAAAGCGGGGCATTTCGAGGATCATTCCTTGCCTCGAAAAACCAAAAGAAGGTGTTGACAGGATAATCTTGGTCGAGAGACACGTCGTTGAGAGTCCCCGGGGGCAGATGCACGTAACCGGAATACGATTTGACGCCTGGCGTGGTTTCACAAATACCAGGCTGACGAAAAGACGGGGGGGAGTCAGCATCGAATGAACTACTCGTAGTAGGTGGGACAAACGTATACGTACTTCTTTATACGAGATCTTGACACCTTCCTGATGCTTCGAATGAACGACTTTCAGGCCTTCGGGTGTCGGGGGGAAATACTGGCCGGCGACGGTACCGGCCAGACCGACTGTACTGATCACCGAAACAAGAGACAGCATGGTGCGTGGTCCAGATGTTGACGGATAAGAGAAACCATGTAGGCAAGAGAGGACGATCGGTCTGTTTTATACTTCCCTGCAGCCATCGGATGCAACCTGGACTCCACAATCATTGATTGGAGAGGCCCTCCGAGTACGTACTTTCATCCGGTGGATAGGCGACCAATGTAACAATATCAGCCTTGTCGATTGGCGGACGGCGTCTAGACTCTCCACTTTGTCCAATGCAAAAGATAAGACCGGATTTGAAACCTGCAGGATGGAAGGAATATGATTTAATCTCTTTTATGGATCCTCTGGCCCGGGACTCGGGAAGTTCCATTAGTAGGATGATTCCCGACCGGTCTACTACTAGTAGTCCATACTCTGTAGTCTTCCCTAGATCGTCTGTTCTAGACTTGAAGAAAAATATGTTCAACTTATTGAACTTATTGAATTTGTCTTTTCGAAATAATCTAACAACTAACGTACACCCGAAATTTTGTATGTGAAGCAACAAGATACTGTATCATTATTCATAAACACATGTGGATATCGCCTGATAACCGTTACAGAAATGAGCGTCAAAACATTATTCATCACAGAAATATAGAAGGGAATAGGTAAATGGAGGGGGGAAAGTGGGAAACATGCCAATGCATCCAAGAGACCGTAGTACCGGCTCGCAAGGAGAGTCTCACTCCTGAGTAGGGGCGGGGATATCACCCAGCGTCTTCACGAGGGCCTTGAGACCGGGGTTGATCTCTTCCGCGGCCACTTCTAGCGCGCTCACGGTCTTCATGATATCCCGACCCAGCTGCCGGACCAGGTCGTAAGTGGCCTGTAGTGCGCCGCTCTTGTGCAGAAGCTCCAGAATCTGAATCTTGCTCTCGGTGGACAAGGAGGCACCCTCGGGCTTTTGTCTGAAGATGCCCAGGATGATACTCTTAGCGCTCGGATCCACGTTGCAGCACCTGACGACCGCATACGAGACTTTGCCGTAATCCAAATCTTCCCCGAAGCCTCTTTGGTTGTTGCCCGTCAGCAGTCCCAGATACTCCTGGCGGATCTGGTACCACCGGCCGAATAACTGTGCCAGAAGCTCGAAGTCGAGCGTCAAGCCTTCCATGCTAGCAGACTGCATCAGACGAACCAGCATCCGGAAGGTAGATCCGCTCTTCTTGTCGACCATGTCCAGATACTCTTGTTCGCTCGGGCACTGAAGAGAGAAGCGCCAGTTCAGCTCCCAAGAGTGTCCAATAAAGTGCGTTTCAAGCTCCTCCAGGAGACCGTCAAGCATGCCAGGACAGTTGAGTCCATTGACCGTCTTGGCAACGCGGACGAACATGTAGGCAGCACTGTTGATGGACTGAGCGGGACCGAAGACCAGGTGAGCGGCCGTCTTTTGGCGCTGGAGAGGGGAGTGATCCTGGATGTTGGCCAGGATCTGAGAGCTGTCATGCAGGTCATTGACCACTTGCTTGATGAAGGCCAATGGTCGGTTGGGGACTTGAAGCCAGAGATTGAGCGCGGATACCAGCTCCAATTGCACCTCATTGGCCGAGAACGACCCGATGTAGTTTGTTGGTGCTAGTAAGGGTGTGGCATCAAGGTGTACGGCGGGATGTTCTCCATTAACGAGAGGGGTCCACAGGGGTACTTCTTCGGGCTCATCGCCATCCTCGGCATGTTTAACGGTGCCATTTACATGCACTTCCTCGTCCTCGTCCTCTTCCTCTTCCTCGTCCTCATTGCTAGAATTCTCCTCGTCCGATTCCTCATCGCTCTCCTCTTCGGGGATTTCTGGGACCGTGTACCGCGGGGCGTTCGTACACCAGTAATGAATTCCACCAAGAGCAGCTTCCAAGACCTCCATCCATTTGCGCAGTTTTGGAGCTAGATCTGGGTGGATGCGGTATAGCGCCTCACGTCTCTTGACGAACTCGTTTTCGTTTTCCAGGATGAGCTCCTTCGTTTTGGCACGCGCGTCTTCTTCCGACATTGCCTGGTGTTGCATGAGGAACAAGATCACATTCGCAACCCGTCTTTTCTTGACCTCGCGCTTCTCTTTCGGCCAGCTGTAGTAGTCGTTGGTGAAGAACATGGTTCGCTCAGCTGCGTCCAGTACATCTCGGACGATCGCCTGGTCCTCCTTTCCAAGCCGAGTACCGTGGGCAAATCCCATCAGGGTCCAGTAGACACTATGGTGCTGGTCAGACGGTGTCTCCACGTTATTACGCACAGGGACGTGGGGACAAACTCACTCAATTCCGACATTCAGGCGTCGACGAGCCACGTAGTCGTCCAGGTTGGCGCAGTTCTCTGCAGTCGGAACATCCGGAGTGACCAGCCAGTTGCTCCGGTAGCAATCGATGATCTCCAGTCCATCCTTGTCGGTGAGATCTGCTGTAACCTTCTCCAAGAGCTTCTTCCTGGCTTCCGCCCGAGGCGACTCGACCAGGGCCTCTGGCTTGTCGGTCACGGGCGCACTGTTCTTACTTTCGGCTTGGTCTAAGAGGTCATTTAGAAAGAGTCTATTCTGGTTGTCCAGGCTAACGTACCATCGTGGAAGTTTCCGAGTTCAGTCAAATAGGCGACAATCTCGAGCCTTTCGGGCATACATTCCGGATACAGAAAACTAGCATAGTTTCCCACCGGGGAAGTCAGGTAGCTGGTCTTCGACTTAGCCTCTTCGCTGTCGAGGGTGGCCGTCAAGTCTTCCAAGAATCGATCGCTCCCTCTTTGGGCCACATGATCGTATTTATGGATTCGGGCTGGCAGCGTGGTGAAGAGATCATTCTGTTGCTGCGCCGCCGCATCTAGCGGCTGCGAGTGAGTCCATATCTCAATGGGCTCATTTGGTGCTGGGGCATCCGAAGCTGTTTCCGACTGAGCAGCGGAAAAGACTTGGACAGTACTTTTACTTCTTCTCCTCTTATGGGATATGAAGTTGGAGTATTGTCTAAACATTGGGTGATGTGATATGCGAAAAACAAAAAATAATAATAATATATAGTTTAAAAAAAAAAAAAACAAACAAGACCAGACGAGAGGTTCACTAGATATACAATGCCGTACTTGAGAAAGACAAGAAGGGAAGAATTTTGGTATCCCACGACAGGCTTTTTATAGGTAACGAGTGATCCTTATTAGAGTGCACGATGGAGCAAAGGCCATGATGCAAGTAGTAACAAAAAAAAAAAAAAAAACAAAAACAAAAAAAAAAAAAAAAAAAATTTCAACCTATCTACTCCGTCGTAGTAGAATCAACACCGCATGGACCAAGGATTGGTCCATGAAGAAGCTAGACAGTCAGCTCGAAGACCAGAAAAAAGTATGATATTAGGCCTAATATGCAAGCTGTATGCTGATTGGGGGCTGCACCGATTGTTTTGCTGGCAGATACTTTTTTTTTTTTTTTTCTCCATAGCTTATGTGGAGCCACACAACGCTCACCGCTTCATCGGTTCGCAGCTTGGTGGGTTTTGCCCAGCCGCCTCGTACGGAGTAGATGCGAAGGCGTTTAGTTGTTTGCTCGACTGAACCGTCGCCGTACGGAGTACGGAGTAGACCTTTTCTCATCGCGACTTCTTTTTCTTTTTCTTTTTCTTTTTCTTCTTCCATTTCTTGAAGAGGGAGATATTTCGCTCATTCGTCGAGTGCCAGCTCGCCATGAGAAAAAGACGCCATGTTGTAACACTATGAGGCTGGGGCGATTGACAGACAAACACAAAGGAACGTCCATTCTCCCAGGGAAGACATTCCATGCCGCGCTAATCTCGGAGAGTTTTTGATTCATGATACACTTGTACAGGCCCTGAGTATGTCATATGAGCAAGTTGATATGGTAACTTGAAAGACTACGGAGGAACGGAATGGAGCATAACTTTTAGTCACGGTACGAGAATGTCCGAATGGGGCGTTAGCGTGGTGGGCCCCAGGCTTTAAGGCTTTAAGCCCAACTTTGTTGTTTCTCCGACCTTTTTTCTCTTCATTTATCCCAAAGGAGTTATTTCTCCTCTCTCAATCGCCAGGTTTTACGGGTTCCTTTCGCATCTCCCAGGTTCTGGTCAATTCCTTTGAATATTTTTCTGATCACGCTGAATACCCCAGTTTTTCTTTTTCTTTTTCTTTTCTTTTTTCCCCCCTTTTTTCTTCCCTTGGACACAATCCTGAGAAGAGATCGTAATCTAGAGACTCGGAAGAGAGGGGGGGGGGAAGGGCTATCGTGCAGGTCAACTACCGTATCCGTACTAGTCGTATGTACTGTACATGATCGACAGCCCCCCCCTCCCTTCATGCGAATGATGCGATAAGCCCGTAACGGAAGTCCAACGGGACTAATGCGGGCATCAAAGTCAATTTTCTACTACGGACGGACTACTAACTATCTCGCAGGTACTCTGGAACACGTTATCCTCGGCACCGAGTACTAAGACAGAGCAGGTATAGTCACTCTTCTCGGATACCGCCGTCGATATAGTGTTGATACTACGGAGTACCTGGTTCAAGTATCCCGAAAGAGAGCGAGACGCGTTGAACTAGTAACTACTACGAACAACAAGTCAACCTCACCTGCGGCGAATGCGGCTCCCCAATTAATCCGTTCTCTCTCTTTTTTTTTACCATTCAGGAAGACCTCGGATGATGTTATTCGGCCGAGTTGAATGGTTCACTAGAACGGAGTACATGCCAGAGCGCGGGCGAAGAACCGGGGACCTCGAAAAAGGTATCGTATAGTAATATCGGGATTCGGGACAGGATAGGAGGGACGGGGGGGTGGGATTCTATTAGGATTTTCTTAATACAGCCTTCTATACTCCGTACATCTTGATAAGCACTTCAGGATTCAGAAAATCCTACTCCGTAATCCTTGATTAGATAGCGTGGACTCGAACGGGTCCGCCGATCAATGAACGATCGGCAATTCGGCTGTCGGATATAAAGTTTCCAGTTTATAGAGCATGAAGTACGGAGTACGTACTAACATACATACATGAAGCACTTGTTTACATACATACATACACCAAGACAAGCCAACCAAGAAGAAAGTTCCCCTAAATCTTCAATAAATACTTTAAAAAAAAATCAAGGGGGAAAAGGAAACTATCGAACCCTTTTTTTTTTCCCCCTTTTAAGGAAACGTTTACATGTAACGTTACTTTGTAAAGGACTCCGTATCGCGCGTCGGTTGCGCCATCTTGAAACAAAGTGTTGTTACCTGGTCCCAGCATTTGCACGATAAGCGAAGAAGCCAAGATTATGAGAAGCGTCGATGCGCTCGGGTGGCGTTTTGTGTGACTTATGGTAAGACCTCCAATGAACTAGAAATTCTCGATGGTTAACGTCGTGGTGGACCAGCGTAGTTGAGATATTGTTAAGCGGGAGGGGAATGGGAAGCTTTCCAGAATGATATTATTACTACCAAAAGAGTTTTCGCTCGCAGAACTATCGTTTACTGACATCATGTTCGTAATTCAAGTTCTTCAGTGTGGTCCACCTGTAGAAGTACGAAGTAGTACTACTACTACTTAGTACTCCGTAGTAGGGTGAAGAATATAGTACTTATAGTATAGTACTACCAATACCGTATTTGTAGTAGTAGCACACCCCCCCATCCAATTTCATAAGGTTGACAAAGCAGTAGAGTGGACCCTAATCTCAAGCTCAGTGTATCATGATATACAATCCACTGACCTCTACCACTCGCAAAAAAATAAAAATACCAATACCAAATCCCTGTCCATATGCAACCTCCTTATACTCGTCACCTCACCCATCACATGATTTAGGCTAAATAGAGGGGGCAGGAAAGAATCAGGATAACGAAAAGCCCACAGCGACATTCCTTTTCCCCTTCTAATCCCAAACCAAACCACCACACAACCTCAACCACCTCATCCAGCTCCCTCATCCTGCCAACAACGCAAGCAACCATGGAAATCGCAATCCCGCCGCCCCGATCGAAGACCACAGCACAAGCAACCGGGTTCCGAACAGCTCGACTATCAACCCACCGGGTCATGGCGACTTCCGCCAGCGGAGAGGACATCGCATCGGACTGTCTGGAAACCAACCGCAAGAACGGTTGGAATGCGTGAGGTGGTTTCCGTCGGACGGTGAGTTAGCATGGAAGGTTGTGCGGATTAATGTGACTAGGGGTACGAGATGGGACTTTGGGGTCTGATCGTGGGGTGTTTCTGGGAGGGCGTGGGTTGTGCAGGTGTGGTGTTTTCTCTGTACGATCTTGTGGCGATGGTGTGGGTGGGATGTCACTGTTACACGGTCGTGTAAGCGTGCTGATGGTTGTATGTATCGTCTGGCGGTCAGGTGGGATGTCTGGAAGACACAGAGTGCGTGAGAGCGCTTATGGGGTGGGTATGGCGATGGTGCTGATTGTTACTTATATCCTTGCTAGATGGATCATTGAGAACGACTGACAGGTATCCAGTGAGGGGGATGTAACGTGGTTGGTATGCGCATCGTTGGGTTGTTGAGATTGCTAGGTGGTTCTGCTGGTTTCATACTCGACTACTTTGAATGGCTCTGCGTTGTCTTGAGGAGGGAAATTCTTGAAGCGAAATAGAATATTAGGATCAATCGTCTTCATGTACGGATACTCCGTACCTTCATTCTAACGGTAGTATACTGAAGGGAAAGAAATGTATACATTCAACAGACAGTGAGCTTCATTATATTCCATACTTCGACTCGGGACTGTTATGAGTCAAACAACAAAGGGGGATATAAAGTGATATCCAAAATGATAGAACCAACATATTTCCATGTCCATGTTTCCCCTCACCAGGGGATACATCCGACCCCAATCATCATTCAGTAAATATAAACAATCCATGACGCCCAAGAGTTCCATCCCGTATGTCCAAAGCGATTGACACCAAAAAACACGCTAAAACAAAATAAACGATAGAGTGATGAGACAATCTTGAGTGTCCAAAACAACAGATAGATGCAAATTAGAGGTGAAAGGAGAGGGAGGGCATATAAGAGAGAAATTAGGAGGGAAAGTACAAAGACTGGTTCAAAGCCTCTTCCAAGGCTAGTATCGAATACACGTCGGAGGCTCGGACGCCGCCGTGGACAATAAGACGATCATCCAAACGGATGATATGCCGGAAGGTAATATGTATGTACAAAAGATCGGAAGCGGGAGAGGAGGGGGGAAGGGCGTTCAGGCAAGCGAAGAATGCAATGCAGGCCGGAAAGCATGCTCGGTAATGGTTTTCGATGGTTCCAGTTTGGTCCCAGCTGGCTTTGCGACGTCTGACGGGTGGCCGTCCCGAAGCTTGAAGAAAGCGTTCTCGGTGATGTCATCCAGAGTGTGTTCATTGTCTTCAGTCTTTGAAGGACTAGTATCGGTGACCGAAGCATCTTGGGCGCTGAAGTCCCCATCTGACGCAGAATCGGATGTGTCGACTGTCGAAATGGAGTGGAACTCCTCCTTATTGAGATTGCCTGTATGAGGTGACCGGCAAGCCTCAATGGAGGAAATGCTAGAGGAACCGCTCTTCAAGCCTCGAGGTATCTCGGCCAAACCATTCGTTGAACGTTTTCCTGAGCTCGATGCCACAGACCGCTTGATAGGAGACACAGGTATAGTAGTGGGGGAGACCGGAGGCGACATCGAACGGGACGTCCGACGCGGATTTCGTGGCGGTACTACAGGAGGGGCCCTCTTGGGGATGGTCACTAAGCGTGCACGGGTAAACGTAGGTGACTGACGCCTCGGGTTCGTCGATGGGGTCAAATCTTCAGTGGACACTGGTGAACTAGGACGGTTGTCGCATTTCGTGACCGTGGCACTGCTGGTCTCATAGATTTCAAGATGTTCATCCGCCACTAGGTCTTCGTCGACATCTTTAACATCCTCCACGGGGTGCTCGGGGATAATGGTTTCCCAGCCACGGTCGGTGGTATCTCGATTACTCCGGGAGGATGCACGACTGATGGAAGTTGCGGCGGTCAGAGGGGGATCCTCCGTCTGGGTCCCTCTATCCATGCTGGAGTAACTCTGAACACTGGTCCGCCAACTGTTGCGCGGGGAACTATCAATGCTGCGTCGGAAGGTTGTATAGACCGGGCTTGTCGGACTGGGTCGGAATTCAAAACTATCCACGTGCGGACGAGTTTTGGTTCCTGCTTCTCGAATGAAGAGACCCTCGGCCTCCAAGGCCTTCACACCGAACGGGTCAGGGTCATCCGGAGCCGGAATTCCAAACATGCCCGTGGGAGAAATACTACCAGAGGTCGGTTGAATTTCGACATCCCCCGGAGTTGGCTCTTCCGACGAAGGCACCAGACTTTCATCGACATCCTTATCGCCCTGCGCTGCCTTGACCGTTTGAATGAGTGTCTTAATCGATGCCGGGGGATGCTTCGCTTTCCCAGCCAGGATATCGGTCACCGATATGCGCTCGCCATAGAACCGCTCATTCTCGTCGGTGCGTTCGATAATAATCGTGCCATCTACTTGGACGCCGGCATATAACCCTCGACTTTTCATATAAGTCCAAATAGGAGCTTGGCGTTTGTGGACTTCCGAGTCGAGTACGCCTCCCATGCCCACTGGGCCTGCGGACGCGCTGACCTCTCCGCCCAAGGTACAACGAACCTTCTTGAACGCTTCCAGCGCCTCAAAGGTATTGATCACGACCACACAGTCATAGATGTCAACACCCGCCAAGAAACCGATACCTGCGGTGTGCAGCATAATACCCGAGGGAGGACTCCATTCACCGGTTTCCGGAATTCTCGCCAGGAGGACACCACTTCCACCCGAGCCGCTAAGCCAGAGACCTGTACGCATGGTGGTGAAGATCGCCAGACCTTTTGCGCGCTGGATGACCTCGGTGGGAATCTTTTTCAGAACCCGTTGCTTGCCCTGGGGGCGATCGATCTTGCCGTTCTTCACACTCTCTGTGCTTTTTCTTTCGGTCTCTGCATCGGCGTAGAAACCATCTTTGCAGAAACTTCGTAAGATGCGCGCTGCTTTCTCGCTTTCTCTGTCGATGCTCATCGGCCAGAAGGCTTCGGCTCCGACGCGATTGGACAGGCGATTCACAGGGTCCCCCAATTTGTCGAGAGTATGCCATGCCTTATCAAACCCTTTTTTGGAGGTCCCTTTGGTCTTTTCCCAGAACACAGGGGCCATGGTGACGAGTTCCGTTTCGCCAACTCGGCTATGCGCCGTACATAAAGAGAGTTGGAGGGGAAGTGGACAGGATCGAGTCCTGGACGACGGGGTGGGGAGGCACCACCTCTATAGTTCAAATGCGGATATCTGAGACAATCTTATTGCGTTCGGGTGCAGCCTAACATGTAACACAACTGGCAGCCCTTGATTGCCTGATGCGACGTGAATAAAAAAAAAAGAAGAAAAAAAAAAGAAAGAAAGGGTATGAAGACGGGAACAGTGCGTCGCCGACACAGCCGAGGAATGCGTGGCAGAAAGGCTCCGTGCGGAATGCAGCTGGACTTGCAGGAACCAGGAGGGTGAAGATATGCAAAGAATTTGGCAAATGAATGCGAAGTGTTGTTGAGAAAGAAGAAAGAAAGAAAGAAACTACATTGTCGAGCAGACGAGAGTAAAAGTCAGTTTGATGTCCAAGCTCCGTTCGATCCGTTTGTTCGAGACCAGTCGGTCGATGAGGTCGGGTGGCGATGCGAAGTACGCATGAAGGGGGAGAGGAACCATGGAACCACCACCCCTAAAGCAACTTGTTGTGGGAAAGGGAAAAGAGCTTACCTCGGATGAACGTTCAGTAATTCAGGGCACTTCTTCAAGATGATTCCCCCATCGATGGGTATCCCAGGTTTAATCGTTCAGTCTCCCAGGGGATATGTTGGAAGGGGATGAATCGCTATAGTAACCGAGTAAGGACGTCGTCAGTGCAAGGCCACCCAGGGACATTTATTGATTCCTTTAGGATTCGAGAAGAAAGGATTCCAGTAGTTCGTCGTCTGTGGGAGAATCGTCGTAATAATATAATTATCTTCCAAGAAAAAGAAAAGAGAGAAAAGAAAGAAGAAGAAAGAAGAAGAAAAAGAAAAAGAAGGCAAGTGATATTAATTTAGTAAAATTAAATCAAATCAAATCAAAATCGGATGAACGTCCCACGATAGAGCAGCCATCGAAGACTACCTAATTGTAGAGAGTCGATCAGAAGAGTCCGAGCATCGTTCAAGGAGGAGTCAAAGCGAGTGGCGCCGTGGCTTAAAAGCTGAGGAAGAAAAATAGAAGACGATGGGGGGGGATGGTTTGAGACATGTACTGACTACTGATTTAGGTAGAAATTTAAAGGAACGGAGTACATACACCAATGTATGTACGGAGTATGTGTATGTATGTACTATAACAGTCAGTCAGTCAGTTCTCTGTATAGTCCACACGGATGACAGAAAAAGAGGAAGAAACCGGAAAGGAGGAGAAAGAAGGTCGTCATCGACCTTCACCTTTCGTCATCGTCATGAGTTGATAAGCTGTACTCCGTAGAAAGACGAAAGAGAAAAAAGATCGATCATGAGGAAGTGGATCTTTTGTCCAAGACAAGTTAAAAAAAAAAAAAAATAAGGAAAGGATGGAAGTTAATTCAATTCATTTAATCCAGACGGTCCAGTAGCCTTATATTTCTCTTGGCATTTTTTCCACCAACTTTTTAGTATGGATGTATGGATGTATGTATGTACATACATACATACATACATCCATACATACTCCGTACATTCATACCTACAGAAAGCCATTGTTCATTGAGGACCATTTTCTCGGACGTTTTGTATATATGGAAGAATATCATAATATCTCCATGATTATTTTGAATTTCCCTCGGTCAGGCAAACAATCATACATCCAATGCTGATCACAAACACCCAACGATCAAGGGTAAATTCCCCGTTCCAGTCAATTAGTCCTTCTTTTCAGGGGAAATCGAACAC
>ML739075.1:0-18046 GCA_009193565.1 Aspergillus coremiiformis | reverse complement strand
CCCCTGCAACCGACGGTTACTCGTCTGTACTCCGTATTCCGTACATACATCCTGCACCTAGTCGCCGAAGGAAACCCAAATAGAGGGAGAAAAGTGTAAAGGAGCCGATCTTCTCCACAGTTAGTATATGACAGCTCCAAATCCTTCTTTTCATCCCTTTCACCCTGCGACTCCCCCTCCAGCCACACCATGGAAGGTGGAGGTTGAAGATAGATTTACTAGTACGAATGTGTATAGTACCTCCGAAGTACATACCATTTGGTGAATTTGGGCTTCCTGTTCATCTCCCTTCCCGCTGGTCAATTTCCCGCATCAAAACTCTACCGCGCCAGGGGGATTCCAGCTCTGTACCGACGGAGTCGACTTTTCTCTTCTTTCCCTGTCGGTTCATGACAGGTCTGATTGAAATTCCAATCCCGCCATGGAAGGGGGATGCAGTAGTATTTTCGATAGTTTCGGCGAATTTTTTTGCCCGTCGGATAATGCCATTCATGTGTTCATTTTACTTTTCTTTCTTTGCTTCTTTATTGTTGTGACTTCTTTGTTGGTATCCTATTGTTTTTTTTTTTTTTTTTCTGCACTAAATAATAATAATAATAATAATAATAATAAATAAGAAACAGAAAACAGAAAAGAAAAAAAAGGATCCGATAAATGAGGAGAATTTCATACAATCCCGACGGTTCAAGTTTCCCTCCAATTGTAGAGTGATGTCCTAAAGGAGTCATCGTCGATGATGGGCTAGTGAGATGATTACTTTTTTTCTTTTCTTTTGAGACTACGTAGTACCAGTTACCTGGTAGATATCCCGGCAATCCATGAGGGTGATCGATTTGCCTCCACTGAACATGGTTCTTTCCGAGAAAGGCAACGTCGTATCCCGACTCCCGAGATCCGACTGCCTGTGCTTTGGGGGACCAGCCTTTTCTCCACATAGCGACATGAACGGGATGCGCTATATGTGGTAGTTCTGACTGACAACATCTTGCTAGCTATTCATGGTATGGTCCATGCTTATAGTTGCGCTATATAATGTGTTTGCTGCAGTAGTGAGCAGTAGTTCATACTTTCTATATACAGCACCTTTTTTTTTTAACCGAAAGCTACGGAGTACTCAAGTCACTTCTCTCTACCTAGATTTTACTACTCACTGGCATGTGTCTTTGTATTGTTCCTGGTCTAAAGGGTCCCACTTTTCCTGAGCTTTCAGGGCTAGAAATAGAAAGCATTTACGACGTACTAACTTGAATTCAATATCACACATGGCCCGCCGCTTCCTCCGTTGCCATCCAAGAATCTTTTCAACATGACAAGTCAGGAACATGTCGGTCTGCATCACGTGTAGCCCGAACTTGAATACACTGTCCAGTGTCCAGCGTCCAGTGTCTAGAACTCATGAACTCGTTACTCCACTAAACAACTGAGACCGTCCATTGTCTTCCATACAGACAGACAAGATACCAGTCCCGCTACAACCCAGGATCGCAAAGATCGTAACTCACCTCATAGGTCTCCCTCCCCTATCCTCCGAGACAAGTATGTATGTACCTAGTACTTAGTCCGACCGACTACCTATATCTTACATACAGTCCAAAGTAAGTACTAATGTCCTAATGGAGTCTGAAAGTAGCTAAAGATTACTAGTATTCCTTTTTCTTTTTCCTTCTCGAAACCCCCCCTGATCAACTAAAGATCGGCTAACCGCCTGACGAAGTTGATTGATATTGGTCGGTATGGAGAACTATAGACTACTACGGAGGAAATCGGAGGCATTTCTCTGGCTTCAGTCTACGCTCATTCGATGAGACGAGGGAGGCAAAGCAAGACCGAAATAGAAACCTAATATATTCAACACAAACCCAAGCACATTTATTGCAATGACACCAGCACTTGCAGAACTTGAAGCTACTGTGCGATGTCCGTCCGTGCATGCATACACTAAGACCAGTCAGTCACACTGCAGATACAAGGGACGGACCTTGTTAACCACCAACGGAGAATGCACCCATGAAACCAAAGATAGGCACCCATATGCTCCGTACTCCGTATAGAAAATACGATCGTCCCTCACGATACGAATAAACTACAGAGTTTTCCATCTGATGGTTGGATTCCCACGAGACTCACTATTAAACGCCACCCATGCTTGGTTGGCTACCCTGACCCGCCATCTGATGTATCATTTCATCTACGACGAAGGGTGGATAATCAGGCTTCTTTTGGATGTATCAACCCTACCTTTTTCCCATGGGTTCGTTCCTCTAGGTTGGGACTACTGAGTAGTTGGGCCGCTAGAAAGGGTCTGGAAGGAAGAGTCTGGAATTTATTGGCGAGCGTGGTCGGGGGTTCGTCGTGGTGGCTCTACATCACGAGGTCAATTGATCTAGAATTTCTTTTTGTTTTTTTTTTCTGATCTGATCAATGCAGTAGTTCCGGATATATCAGCGATTACTAATTTACGCAGTCAACGAAACAAGGAGAATCTGAGTAAGTCTACTGGCTGATTCCACCAAGTCTAGATAATCATGAACATAACCCTGACCGACGATACCACGTCCTGTCCCCTCAGGCTCACAGAGCGCCCAGTTCCTTCAGCTTTCCAATCAGGCCATCGACATCCTCGACCTTCCCGCCACCCTGGCGGGCGGGAGGTTCTGTCCCAAGTTAGAAAAAACCCACGAGAAGCTAACGCAAGAGCCACGCGTCTCCACAAGAATGACTTACCAGTAACCTTCAGCGTCTTCAACCGCCTCCGATCCTCAACCCCGAGCTCCGCCAGGGTCTTCTTCTCCAAGGGCTTCTTCTTCGCCTTCATGATGTTCGGCAGCGTAGCATACCTGGGCTCATTGAGTCGCAAATCAGTCGTGATAACCAGCGGCAACGTAGCCCGCAGAGTCTCCACGCCCCCATCCACCTCATGCGTGACCTCCACCGTCCCCGACTCATCCTTGACATCCACCTTGCTGGCCTGCGTCGCCTGCGGCCAGCCCAACAGCCCCGCGAGCATCTGCCCCGTCTGCCCCTGGTCCCCATCAATCGCCTGCTTCCCGAGCAGCACCAGATTAATGTTCTCCTTCTTGACAACCTCCTTCAGCATCTTCGCCACGGTCAGAGGCTCCAGGCCCCCGTCGGGGACGTCGACGTGGAACGCGCGGTCGGCGCCCATGGCCATGGCTGTGCGGAGGGTATCGGCGCATTTTGCTCCGCCGGCGGAGAGAGCGAGGATGTTCTCGACTTTCAGGGGACCCTTGCGTTCGCGCAGACGGACCGCCTCCTCGATGGAGAGCTCATCGAATGGGTTGAGCGAGTGCTTGACGCCGGCTGTTTCAACGCCGGTCTGGGCCTTGTTGATACGAGGCTTGATCTGGATTCCTGAATTAGCGTCGACGGGCGGACCATAAACAATTGAGCGACGACGTAACGTTCCACCCGTCGTGGGTTATCGTATTCTTTCACCGAAGACGGAGAGAACAGGGAAAAAAAAGAAAAAAGAAAAAAACACACTCACCGCGTAGTCGATCACCCGCTTGACGGGTACTAAAATGCGCAAACCACTGGCCATACTGTCAAGCTCTTTTGATCTGTCGAGCGAATGTAGGGCGAGAGCCTTGTTGGCTGGGGGAAAGTGAGGGCTGGGAAGGTGGAAGAGGAACCGATCGGGGGCACATGTTAGATGCTGGGCGGAGAGCTGCGTTTGCACCGATGCGGCCCGAGTTACGCTCAAGTATTTTCCCGCTCCGCTTTCAACCGAGGTTACGGTACTGTACAGACTACTCCGTATATGTCAAGGCAGAGATGATGTCTCGTGACTCGTAATATTGCTAGAATTGATGTATTTCCATGTCTATTCCGTTCATGTAATCGTATCCACACGTCAGAGGTCATCTCCATTACTGCTTAACCATGTGATTCATAGTGCTACTACCATGTCTCCTGCTTGTATCGCCCAGACTTCTCCATCCCAAGCAAATACTCTTCCGCCTCTTCCCTGCTGAAGCGCTCGTCTTCAATTCCCCCGCCGTTCTGGAATGCTTCGATCAGCGCCTCCCGGACAGCTTGCGGCATCCGTCCCGACGAGCCACACACATACACCGACCCAGACATCTCATGTAAGAGTCGAAAGAATAACGCGAAGTTATCGCGGATGACGTCCTGGACATAGACCTTCTGTTTCTGGTCGCGGGAGAACGCCGCAAAGACCTCTAGCTTGACCAATTTACTCAGCTGCTGCCATTCTTCATCGAAGAAGAAATCAGCCGTCCTGTTGCGCCCTCCAAAGAGAAGAATCGTAGGTCCAATGGACGGCTCAACCCCACCGTTCTCCTCCTTATACGCCCGGACAAAGGAGGCTTTCTCCCAGATCATGGACCGCAACGGCGCGACGCCAGTCCCCGGGCCGACTAAGACCGTGGGGCCGGTCAGTTGGCCCAGGGAGGAATTCAGACCTCCGCGCTGCAGGTGTACTTTCATGGTGCTCCCCGGTTGGAGGACGGAGATATACTTCGTGCAGACACCCTCTCTGATCCTCTTGATGATCGTCTTGTATTTCACGATGGCGATCAGTAGTTCGAACTTGGCGCCTCCGTCGGGTGTCCGCTTCAGCTCTCCGCCGCTGGCGATGCTGAACTGCCGTCCTCGGAGGATGGGGAAGACCGATGTCGCATGTTGCCATGGGATCTTCACCGTATTGAACTCGTGTAGAACTTCTAGGATACTGCGTCTCGGCCGAGAGGTGTAATCCCAGAGCTCGTCCAAAAACTCGGGGTTGGTAAATTCGAGAAGTCGTTCCTTCTGCATCTCATCGTTGGTGTAGTGGGCGATTTCAGAGAAGAACCGTCGACGAGGGATAGCCCGGATATCTAAGTAGTCCATGACGAGCGCGCGTAGCGTCAGCTTCGGGTACGACTCGAGTTTGGGAATCGGCGGTAAAGGTAGGTCTTCTGTCGCGTGCTGGGTATCGGCGGGGATCAATGAGACCAACTGATCAGCCTGTTCCTCCCAGCCCATCATTTGAATCAGGGCGTGAACATCTTCGGCGAAGTTCTTGGGTGTGATAGAGACCATGTCGCCGGGGACATAGGTGACGGAATCGGGGACCGTCAGAGAGACATGTCGCACATCTTGCCAGTGCTTCGGCGGCGTCACCCGCTTGTTTTGAATAAGCGTTGCAGTTAGCGTATCGGGGATCGGTCGAACGTCATGTTCCAGTCGTGAGATGGAATTCTCGACTGAGACGTTCTGTCCCTGGGCCCCTTGCACCGCAGGGTCGGGCTTTGGCAATGAGGATTGATGCTGGACTTGCAGAACCCATTTCGGTGGTAGTTGAACATCGTCCGGTATCGGATGCTGACCTTCAGGAAGAGGGTATGTGTCCAACAAGTGGTTGCGGAAATCCGTTATCCAAGGGATGAATGTGCCTTCCAGTCTATAATATCGTCAATCTTCCGGATAGGATCATAGCGAAGCTGACAGTCCACCAACCCTTCAGGATGCTGCTGATCCGCCTCCCCACTAAGATATATTTCCCTGGCACCCAACTGAAGTAATCTCTTACACAGCTTACGCGCAGCCCAATTAAACCTTCCCAGTAGGTTAGAAAGACCCAATCCAAACATCAAGATCACACACCGGAGTCACTCACTTCGGATACGAACTATCCCCCAACCCAAACGATGTAAACGTAACCCCATCCAAAAACGTCCGTGGGAGCCTCTTCAAAAGCAAAGATCTCCAAAACGTCCGTGCATTAGCAGGCAGATCACCCTGCCCCGTCGTCGAGATCGCAAAAACCACAATCGTGTACGAGCTCAAGGCCTCCTAGACCCCACCATTAGCCTGGAAACTGTTTGACCGCTACTGACTACAGAGGGAAGGGACCGCACCGGTTTGATATGGTTCATCTCCGAGATCTGAGTCATGAAATGGAGACGTTCGGCCAAAGCGCCCAGCTCTTCGGCCACCTCTTGGGCATTGCCGGTTTCCGAGCCATAGCAGATGAGAGCAGACCGTTTACGGGGTCTTGGGGCCTGACTCTCGCTCATCATGCCGGTGCATTTACAGCGCAGCTTGTCACAACTTGATATTCCTGCAGTGAGTCTAGAATTTGTTTGGTTTTGCGCGCGACGGGATCGGAATGACGTCAGACCGAAGTCGCTGCATAAAATTATGCATTCTCATAATGCCTGGCTTATGTAATTATGTATCTCTGTAGTTGTTTCTTTTACTTCGTACGAGAGTACTGCATACTGCATACTCCATCAACCCTTTGAACGCTCGAAATTGAACCTGAGAAGATCACCCAAAATCAGAACCGCAACCACACAGATATTCCTTATACGCCAACTTTGGAATCCTTTCCCCCGCATCCTCCCATATCTCGTACTCGACCTTTTCCCAGACCGCAAGTTGATCCATAAAGGCAGCGCTCGGCTTGACTCTGCGCATCTGTCGTACCATTTCCAAGGCATCGTGCAGAGCCATATGGCGCGTACGCATAAGGTAAGCAATAACAATAGTTGCAGACCGTGAGATGCCTTTACCACAGTGCACCAAGACACCACCGCCTTGGGTAGGTTGAGGGTCGTCCTTCGACGTCGGCTGTTCCGGCACTGATCTTAGCGCATTGTCGATGAAGTCGCAGGCGTCACTCATATACTAGAGGAGATCCTGTGTTGAGGTGTCCACGCATCTAATGAATAAATGCTGGGTTTCGGGGATAACCGCTCTATACGCTATTGAGTTCCAGAAGCGGGAACGAACGCTCTCAAGAGAGATGATTACTGAGATGCGGTTGTTGAGAAGTATAGATAGATCGTGGGAACTTCTTGAGTTTCCAATGAACAGGCCTGACTGGATCTCTGGTATAGACTCGGATGGAGTCAGGGGCTTCGCGGCTCTTTTCGCTTCAAGCATTTTGGGATGATGGGATGGAACCTGTGAATGGAGATCACCAATGTGATTCCTTTGTCTTGTAATGGCTGATGGGTACAGTTATATTTCGCTCCAGTGTTCACTATTCACTTTTGTAAGAAACCCTGACCTTCTCTGAATTCAGTTTTCTGGGCACAGAGTGGATGGCCAGATCTGGAACCTGCTGCCTTGTAACCCAAAGGACATGCACACATATACATATATATAGATAGATAGATATAAACCCCCGCTTATAGAATCGAAGCCACAAAGTCAAGTCAAAAGAAAGAAAAAAAAGGGTATCTCGGAAATGAAAGTGCTCCCCCATCTTTAATAAGTATCCTCTTCACCACCGCCGCCACCATCCCCGAATCCATCATCCCCATACTCATCATCCCCACCATCAAAGTACTGCTCCGCATTATAATCCCCACCCATCTCATCTTCATCATCCTCAAAGTCATCATCGATGATCTCCTCCTCCTCCTGGTCGTCGGGTTCAAGGAGGTCATCATTCTCACCCCCCTCATCATCGTCATCCCCCGTTTTCCGCCGTTTCCCAATATCCTCATCTTCTTCCTCGTCATCCTCGAATCCGCGCTTAAGCGGCGGTCGCGCCATTCGCGCCACGAACCCATCCATGGCAGTACCAGGTTTATAGGTAGGTTGAATAACCTCCCAGAGATCGTCACGGGGAAAATATTTCATGACTTTGGATCCACGATCAGCAAATTACTCCTTTTTTTTTCCCTTCGCAAACAGCGATGGCAGGAAGGTAAAGAATAGCTTAAGGAAGAGTAAAAGGAACTCACTATATGGCCTCCCACTCAACTTCGGGATACCCCTCTTCTTTTTCTGATATTTGCCCGAATAAGAAGGCATGCCGTGGAACGGATCGAAATGTTGACGGGCAGCCTTGCCAGCAGCGGTCCGCCTCGAAGCTGAAATACCGGGATCAAGAACAGAGTAATAAGGACCGTCGTGGAATTGCTCACGAAGAGCGCGGTAGAAGTCGACTTGGGTTTTTTCTCGCTCGGTCAAGGGTCGTGCGGTGGGGACGGTGTATTTCTGAAAACAAATTGGTTGCGTAAGTCCAGAGTTCAGTTGCGTAGGGACAAAGTGGGAAGCCCATCAACTACGAGAGACGTACTGGGTAGAGAGGCGTAGGCGCTGTGTCTGCTTCCCCGCTTGGGTCATTATCCCAGCTGAATTCGGCACCGGGCAGCTTTCTGCCTTTCTTTGCTCCGAAGCGGGACATGGAGGGTCGTGAGGGGTGGTGGGGGGGGAAATGTTGGTTCGAGATGCGCTGGGAATTGGGCCTGTGAGTTTTGGTGATGCTGATCTCTCGAGTCAAAAGATGGGGTTTTGCGATTTAAAAAAAAAAGCTCCGGCGGCGGGTCCGCTTCACCGCCTTCGGAGAAACGGTCTAGACTCTAAAGAGGAAATCAGGGCTTACGGGAATTTTACCCTACATGGATAACGGATGAAGGTGCAGTGGGTATAACAAAGGTATCGTTTCTCTTTGACAAATTTGATATGCCAGCGTCATGACGTAACGTTACTACAACTCTCAGGATGCATCGCTCGACGATAGTACTAGTATAGAACTTGAATTTATACATCTCATAGGCCAACCGTTTCAACAAGGCTTCCACTCTGCGTCACAGGCCCCCAGGGCCCTTCGCTTACCCTCTGCTGCAGTGTGCGGATAATATCCTCGAATCCCGTCGTTTGGCCACCCATGTCCTGGAGGCGATTGTGCAACGCCACGAGCACCTCGTACTTGGCTGTCGCGACTTTCCAGACTGCGTTTTGCGGATCAGCTGCGCCACCTCCAACAAACTCGGCATACGAGCGTGGTGCCTTAAATAGATAAGGTAGGAGGACCGTCAGGGCTGGTGGAGTAAGAGCTGCCCAGGCACCTGACGAAGGAAGAGCTCCTTGACAGGCTGGGGACAAGCTTCCCAAACCTTGTTCAGAGGGAAGCTGATACCGGGATGTGCCGGGAACAGACGAAGTTACTTCGCCTGACAGTTTCTCCCAGTTCGCTGTGATAACAGCTCGCATGAATGAAATGGCTGCTAGAGAGGTATCCTTCATGGCCAAGATGTCAGCCGCAGCAACGACATCCGTCCAGAAAGTACTGTGCTGGTTCAAGTACATAAAGTAAAGGATCCGAGCTGCGGCAGCTTCTTTATGCCAATCAGTGGCCGTATGGCCAGATGTATTGAGCTCCATCGTATCGGCAAGGTCTAGTTTCGGGGGCCCGTGGAGAATTTTGCTTAGCGTATCCAACGCTTCCTTGTGGGGCGGACTTGTGGGAAGAGCAAGAACAGGATTTATCCCTTTTTTGGTAGCCTCCACAAGTAAGACTCGGGGGACGCAGGAAAGCACATTGAGTTGGCCGCTTGGGGCGGGTCCATGCGCCCACTGAGAAGATGAGATCATCACCGACGCAGATATCCGCGATAGGATTCGGTCTAGCAGACTCTGCGGGTTCTGTAGAAAATGGTTAGGATACAACTCCGCATACTGCGCAACGTAAGCCATGATAGGACCACAGAGATATTTCAAATCCACAGGATCTAATTTCGACTCATCCAAGTAGTAACTCAAAAGGGAGGAATGCAGGTTGTGCGAAATAAGGAAATCAAGTGCAGGGGACGAGAAGGTAGACGCGGCCTGCACAAAGGATCGGGCAATAAGCCCGGGGGCTTGGATCTCCAAGAGGTCATGGAAGAAATTCAACAAGGTCATGTGCATCAAAACATCACTTTCGTCGACCATCCCACAAGCCGCGAAATGCAGGAGGCTTTCACTGTTGTATTTAGTCTCAATCTCGGGTATCTGTGAGTTTGAGATAATGTCCCAGCGTAACTTGCCAGCTTTTGCGAGAAATCCCATCAGCCGGCCTTGCGCTACGGTTCTGTCGCGTTTTGGGAGACTTCCAGGGACGTTCTCGGTAAGACTGCAGAAGGAAAATAAGCGTCCGTAAACGTCCCGGTCGGTGAAGACCCTCCTCCACACGAGGCCCTGCCCTCCAGTAACTTCTTGGCCTTCATTGGCACCTTCTCCATTTTCCAGCGGACTTGTCAGATCAACCTCCAGTAATGCCCAGATCGCATCGAAAGCAGCCTGAGCGACCGCCGTTGAAGAAGTCGAGAGCCAAAGTTCTACCAAAGAGGCGACTAGTTCAGAGTCACCAGCAACTATGGCAGCATCGCTAGGCGCCTGGCCCGCTTTGCTCAGAAGGGAGAGAGCTAGTTCATTAACGGGTGGCGATGGTGTCTTGAAACCCGCAATGAAGTCGATAGGAGGGTGGACCGACCGGAGATCAGTGAAGCTAGTATATGCTGTAGCCTTGATAGCAAGAGTAGTGATCGGAGTGGGATCCTCTTGAAGCACAAGAAGCAGCTGTGAAATCAGCGGCAAGAGTGTGGCAGGGACACTGCTATCCGTACTCTCTGTAAGCTGCAGCTTCAGTTTATCAATGAGGGGAAGATCAAGGCGGATTGAGGGGTCGCGTTGGACTTCTTGAAGATGAGCTTTCACCTCATTATACATTGACGGTACTACCATCTTGTCTTGAAATATCTCTCTCACTGGCCACATGGAACGAGACTAAGAACTTGATGCTTGCTCAAGAACAAAAGATGCGGATGGCGGGGAAGCTCGATAAACAAATGCAAACACAACAAACGTCCTCGTGATAAAGCTCCAACAACTTCTCCACAAGTTCAACTGCCAGTTACAATAACAAGTTGTTGTTGGATTGTCAGCGACTTCTTCCAAGATGGCACAATTACCTTCTCTGGTTTCCCTAAAGTCGTCCGACTCAGGCCTTCATATTCAACTTCACCCTTTGATCCTCCTCACGATCTCTGACCACATTACCAGATTTGCCGCACGATCACAGCAAGGACCAATACTGGGAGCTCTACTCGGTCAACAACACGGACGTGAGATAACATTAGAGCATGCCTTTGAATGTAGGGTGGAAGAAGGCCCAAACGGCGAGCCCCAACTACCAAATGAATGGTTTAATGAAAGAGTGAAACAATGTAAGCAAACCAGCATGCGTCCCCATCTACTCTATTTTCGCCAACAAGACATCACAGTCAAGGATGTACACAAAGTCCCTGCCCTTGATCTTGTTGGGTGGTGGTCAACCGCTCCCCCATCCGGTCCAAATGCATCTCATCTCCCGATCCATCGGCAGATCCTCCAAGACTACAACGAATCTGCGGTGTTTCTCGCATTCCACCCATCTCTAGTACAAGGCGCATCGGAAAACGGCGGTAAACTACCACTAACAGTCTACGAGAGCGTTTACGAGGGCGACAATGTCGCGGAAAGCGAGAAAACCATGCAAGTAGACGGCGAAGAGCAATCGCTAAGCATACGATTCCGGGAACTGCCATATTTTGTCGAAACTGGAGAGGCCGAGATGATAGGCATCGATACCGTTGCGAGAAGTGCAAGAAATGCAGCTGTGGAAGCCCCGAGTACACTCTCCTCGACTCAAGACGCCCTGAGGAAGAAAGACAACAGCAGAGAACAGTCAACAGATACCACCGTGCTGTCACAGGAAGATGAAGAACGTGAGTTTCACCGCGTGCTTACGGTCAACATTCGATCGCTAACTTAGTCCACCCCTGCAGTAATTGCCAGTCTCAACACCCGACTAAACGCGATCCGAACCCTAGAATCTCGAATCTCGTTGATCAAATCATATGTCGCGAGTATATCCCCGGCATCTGAAGGAGGCAATGAAGAGAAGACAACATCAGCAGCAACTTTGTCTCATCCGATCCTCAGAAACGTCAACTCCCTCCTTTCACATCTATCTCTTCTCTCTCCGCATGACCAAAGCGCCTTCTCAGCTGAAGTTCTCTCCCAGAGCAACGATGTCCACTTAGTCGCGCTCCTCGGCCAACTAAGTAACAGCATCAATAGCATGCGAGAACTAGGAAAGAGGACGGCTATTCTAAACAGTATGAGGCGAACTAATGGTTCTCGAAAGACACAGATGGCCATGCAGAGTCGGTTTGAGGAAGAATTATTCTCCCGTGATGGTATTGCCCACGAGTAAGGGGCTGGTACGGCTTTATTCCAGCTTGTTAGCCTTTTGAGGACCATACGATATCTATCTCTCTTCCCAGGTGGTTTATACTGGCGTTTGGTTTTATTAGAGCAGATTCTGATGAGAAATGAAGACAATATCTTACCAGTTAGTGTTCTTGCTCCTCACAGCCTCCACTTCAGAATCAAGAAGTTAGCACTGCCATTAATGGGTTTATTGGGCTCTTTCGTTATGTACAATCAGTATGTCACAGAGAGGGTTCTTAAATATATCACGCACTGTACATTGGAATCTAGAAGTCAAAGAATCATATACAAAATAGGTTGAAAGGTCATAGTTTCGAGACTTCGTCCCATGACCCATGAAAGTGGAAAAGGGAAGATGAGAGCATCAACAGGGTATTTTAAACATCAAGCAAACCACGCATGAAATCAACGCCAAACATGTGACTTCATTACACATGATAAAGATCAAGACAGCGCTCACGCTGGAACCCAGTTCCAGGCTGCGTTCAGAAGCCTACTATCGGCTAAACATCACGGGTTGTTCTGCCCCCGCCGCGGTCGGCACTGTGATGGGATGAATGATATGATTCAGGCATAGGGATCGGTGGTTGCTGCTGTAGAGTATCTGGTGGGTAGGGGGCGTTGTGGTGAGATATGGGGCTGGTGTCGTGGTGGTTTGATTCCGAGTCGGATGGGACCATGAAAGGACTGTTTAGAGTGTTATCATACGGCGAGTACGGATGTTGTGAGTGGGTCGTTGAGTCCAGCAAGTCCGAGCTGCTCAATTGATGATGAGACGGGTAGTAGCGTTCAGTATCAACATCTTCGTACGGTGGCGGGTTCAATCCCAGATCTCCCGCCGGTCGCGAGGTTGGGTTCTGCTGCGCATTTGAAAGCAGATCGGCCCCTTCCTCATCGGGCGAATAGTGTCCTGGTCGCCCGCTTGTCAGCCTGGAACCTGCGCCTTGGTACGCTGTTCCGCTGGCGCCATTACCAGCGGTGTCAAGGCCAATGGCTTCGCTCGAGGTTCGATAACTAGGATCGAGCATCCGCTTCTTGCGGCCAACGAAGAGCCAGCGTATGCTACGGCTTATGGCCTTAACAAGATCCCAAGGGTTAAGACAATCGGCAAGGGCCTTCAAGCCCCAGCGACCGCCTTGATAGGTTGCTTTGCCGTTTCCGAAGAAATCAGTCACCTCCACCGCGGTATTTCCGATCGAGTACGGTTTCCAGGAGAAGGCCCAGAGGTGCAAGAAGCCGAATATGGCCATTTCGACGGAGATGAGCAGATTTGGAAGCCCGACTTTCAGATCCTGTTCGGCTATTGTTTTTGTGGGCTTAATGACTCCAGCAGATAATAGGAAATTTATGCATATCTGCATACAGAATTAGATATCGTGAACGAAGGTCTGGCATAGGGCCCGCACTCACAGTCTGCCAAAAGGAGAGGAATATCACAAGTTTGATTGAAAGAATCTTCAAAAAGGGGCTGTACTGGCTGATATCATCCTTGATCTGCACATAAAATTGAACCAGGCAGTACATTGCGATGGTGACAGCGATACACTCGATGGCCATGCACTATTAAGCCTGATTAGCTTGTGTTGCATCACACGTAGGTAACTGGAGCCGTACCCAAATATGAGAAAATGCCGGATTAAGCGATTCCTCGCAGTATACATTCAAATGCTGCGAGACGACTGCGACAATCGTCATGAGAACCCGCAATAGACAGTACTGAAAGACAGACACCCAGACGATCTACGCAAGGCAGTTTGGTTAGTGTCCATCCCCCTACTGAAGCAACCAATGTACAAATCGACATAGGAAGTGTCCTTACGTTAAACCAGGTCAACCCGCTTCGTGGGGTCCTCCATAGTCCGCGTTGTCCTCCGCAGCACCTCTGAAGCCAGGTTAGTGGCCAAATCCATGGCTTCGGTTCAATTCCGCGGAAGTATTCCTTCTGAGTTCGTAGATCCGGCGCGATATAGTGGCAGAGGAGAGCAAAAAAGGCCGATATTGTGAACGCTTCGTAGCAATCGCCAATCACGGAGAAGTAAACCGACTTTCTGTAGAAAAAGATGCTAAGCCATGCGACTAGGGAATACACCGGTACCATGAGGACGATTCGAATTATACTGGAACAACCAGGCGACACCGTTAGTTACGAAAGTAAGGGGAAGGGCGGGGGGACAAAAAGGGTGTCATACTGTCGTTGCTCGATGGGTTTGCTGTAATGCGTGGCATGGCAAATAATCAAGTAAAAGGAAACCGCTGCAGCAATGAGTGCGAATATTCCACCGACAATCTCACAGAGATGGTGAAAGGTAATGCCGCCATTCCACAAATCAAGCTCTTCAACTGTGGTTTGAATCTTGGTCAGTTCGTCAACATACAGGGACCGGTTGGGAATTAGAAGCATACTCGTCCCCTCTTCCAGCGTTGAATTACACACGGGCCAGCCCATCTTATCGCCAGGTATTGGAACCTGTGATATGACCTAAACTCGAGAACTCGCTCGGTTGGGAACGAAGGCGACGTTCCGAAGAAATCAGTTGGAAGTGGATGTTTGAAGTTATTCGTAGGTAGCGCGCGGACTATCTTATCCGCCCTGTCGGGCTTGTCCCGAAGTCGCCGATCAACCCCTGATATTCTTAGTCTGTTTCGTTCTTTGACCGTTTAAAGGATCTGAGACAGAGACTGATTGTGTGTTGACAATGAAGGTGGGACGATGCAGCTAATGTATAAGACCTCATCGGTAATTTCATTCGGTGGAGGAAAAAACAATCCACGTGCTGAATGAAGCAAAGGGAAAACTAGTAATGGAATGGAAGGATCGGCAGCGGCTACTTAGTTAGTCCTTAAGTATTGCCATGCATATAACCAGTAACTTGAACAACTTATGCAAGGTTGATAAGTGAGGTTGACTCGATCGTCTCCAGTTCGTGTAGCGGTGACCATGGAATTATTTGGGTTTTGTTTAAATTTGTTGACTGTTGGATAAAATAATCAAAGGAACAAAATGTGGCCACAACTGAGCCACCGCCTCAGGCACAAAGAAATGCTAAGCTTTGTCCAAGCCTTTGATGACTAAGGTCAATATCAAGTACTCCGTACTCCGTAGAGGAAGGGAAAAACGAACTGCAATGAGCAATCATGATATTCTTTAATATACTCCGTACTATACTATACATCCCGAAAAATACCGACTCGGAAGCATCCGACCTTTTTTTTGTTTAGCCTTAAGTTATACATACAGACATACATGTCATAAAACCCTAGTCAACATCACAAGAAAAGAAGGCAGTATACGGAGTATCCGAAGAGGAAACCCAAATCGTACACCATACCACCACCATACCATCACTGAAGGACCTTCGTTATGCACGACCTCTTCTATCACCCCGCCGTGAATCTCCAAAGCCACCCCGACCGCGACCGCGGCCACGACCCCCTCGCCGCCGATCGGGAAATTCGGGCCCATTGTCTACAAATAAGTCACCGTCCTCGAAGGATATCCGGCGAGCTTCGTCCCCTCCGGGACGAGGATACGATCCTTTCCGCAACAAATCGTCGAATCGGTCTAGCCGTCGATCGGCCACGTCACGAGGGACAGGGAGATAGTACAATTTGGGCTTGGTGGTAGTGGAACTGAATAGTTCATCGAGTGGCTTGAACCCTTGCCCCGGTCGAGGGCTGGGCTCTGGTTGAGAAGGACCACTGGGTCGTCGATCCTTCTTCTTCTCCATGTCCGCCCGGGGACCCAAAGGTGGAGGCCGAGTAAAGTCAGTTGGCGCGGGTCCACGTGTTGGACGGGATCCAGAATTTTTCGAATCAATCTCCTTCAAGACTGCCTCGACCCCATTGTCCGTTCGATCATACTTCACCTCCCAACGAGCCGGAGGACCGCCACGTCCACGAGAATTTTCCTCTGTGTCAATCCATTGCTGCAGCTTGTGCTCGGGGATAAAGTCCACAAACAGGGTTTTGCGGTTACGTTCGTTAGGCCAAACGGTATTATGAAGCGTGGCTCGGGCACGAGACGCCGCCGCGACACTTGTAAAACTGACCAGGCAATGTGTCTTGATGGAATCCAAATAGAAATTGACAACCACGTCAGGATCAGGTGATACCCCGGGAGAGGTTGCAATATTGACCAGGTGGTTCTTGAGAGCCAGCGGTTGGAGCGGGCGCATCAGGCCATCTACGTACAGCGCTGCTGTCGCCACATGCAAGGCCGGCTCGACTTCGACATCTTCTGTTACTGCGTCAGCCGGAGGAGATGCAGGACGGGCATGCTCAGGCTCGCCGGCTGCAAAGAGACCCTTGAAGCGAACGTCTTGTTTTGGTGCAGCACTCTTCTTGGATCGTGAGTTATCGGGACTCGATGGAGGGGGTGAACCATCTCGGGACAGGGATGCTTTCTCGTCGGATTGGTTATCATTAACACGTTCTTCGGATGTCTCTTGTGAAATTGGGACAGTCTCGTCGTGTTTAGCGTCCCCATCAATATCCATTGCGCCTCTGTCCTCCGGTAAGAGAACCATAGGAGCTTCCACTGGCTTCGCTTTCTTGTTCGCAAGCGCCTCCGGTGTGGGAACAGGGCTCTGACTGCGACGTTTCCTCTTCCGTGAGTCTTCGATAACCTCCTCGGGGGGGAGTGGTGTAGACAATCCGGTAGTCAACTCTGAGGGGGGAGGAGCAGCTGGCGCAAGCTTTTCGGCAGACTCAGGCTGATCGGTGCTCTCTGCCCTCGCAGATGTCGGCTGCTGTACTTCCGCCTCTCCAGGAGCCTGCTCCACTGGATGCGCAGAAGCGTCCATTTCAGGCTGGACTTCTGTTTGTTCTACCGGCCCTGAGCCTGACGGTTGTTGGTCCTCCTCGGTGACTGCGTCGCCATTTTGTGTTACATCTGCAGCCTTCTGCTCGGCCTTCACTTCGCGAATTTCGGTATCTGGCGCTTTCTGGGTTGGTTGTTGTTCCTCCACTGGTTCCTCAGGCTTAAGGTCGCGTGACTCTGCAGCAGCATCGGCGGGAGGGGGCGAAGTTTCTTCCTCCTCGGCAGGTTGCAACTCTTCGACAGCATTCTCTGTAGGTGTGGACTCTTCATTCGCGTCTGGACTCTCCTCGCCTTTGGCGTCTTCCTCGATGAGTCTCTCAATAAACTGCTGTTTCACTCGGAGGCCGGTCTGCGCGATGCCGCGCCGCTTCAATTCCGCCTTCAGCTCAATCACTTTCCATGTGGAATAATCAGCCATGGTGACACGAATCACGCGGTGTCAAGAAAAGAGATCATGTACGAAAGTCCGTCAGGATAATTCACGGAGCGGATATCGTTGGGGGGTTCGGTAGGGCCATAGTTTGTATGCGATGCGGTTGCCCCCTGCTGCGGGTTTCAAAAAGGTTTGGGCGGCATGATGTCGTACGCTAACCGGATACGGCCTAGTATCGTCCATGACCATCTGATCTCGGTCTAGCGTTTTTCCCCAATCTCATGAACGGAATTACGTACTTTCATGGGCACAGAGTACTTGATATCTGACCCTCGGTTTGTAGTAATTTAAGACCTGTCCTATTTTAATCGCTCACTAGTATCTATCTATCTATATATACTTTGTATACGGAGTACGGAGTACTCCGTATATCTATTTATTTCTTTATTTGCTTTTGGCATACTCCGTATATTCTTGCAATTGGCAATCGGGTAAACTTCATCGGCGCGGAAAAACACCGAGTGCTGCCGAGGTCGGGATCAGCGATTTTTCGAAGTAATTTTCCTGAGCCACCATTGGTCCCGGATGACAAATCCCGGATCTTCTTTCAAGTTGTGGGTCGGCCGCAAACAGTCATACTGAATTTCACGACTCATTGCAACCCCCTCGGTTTTCTCCCTCTCTCATACCTAAGTCTCTGTTGTTTGCATAATTTCCTTCGTTTGCTACTTATTGAGTTCTTTCTTTCTTTTTTCTCTCTGATTTGCACTGCTCAAAATGGCCATTGAATCTGACAGTGTGCCTGCATCACTCCGTCAGTAATCCCCCATTACCAC